>JBBGZY010002877.1:0-300814 GCA_037952925.1 Lithobates clamitans | reverse complement strand
TGACTATGGAGGAAGAGGAAGGACATGATCACAGTGACTATGGAGGAAGAGGAGGGACATGATTGATCACAGTGACTATGGAGGAAGAGGAGGGACATGATCACAGTGACTATGGAGGAAGAGGAGGGACATGATCACAGTGACTATGGAGGAAGAGGAGGGACATGATCACAGTGACTATGGAGGAAGAGGACGGACATGATCACAGTGACTATGGAGGAAGAGGAGGGACATGATCACAGTGACTATGGCGGAAGAGGAGGGACATGATCACAGTGACTATGGAGGAAGAGGAGGGACATGATCACAGTGACTATGGAGGAAGAGGAGGGACATGATCACAGTGACTATGGAGGAAGAGGAGGGACATGATCACAGTGACTATGGAGGAAGAGGAGGGACATGATCACAGTGACTATGGAGGAAGAGGACGGACATGATCACAGTGACTGTGGAGGAAGAGGAAGGACATGATCACAGTGTCTATGGAGGAAGAGGACGGACATGATCACAGTGACTATGGAGGAAGAGGACGGACATGATCACAGTGACTGTGGAGGAAGAGGAAGGACATGATCACAGTGACTATGGAGGAAGAGGAGGGACATGATCACAGTGACTATGGAGGAAGAGGACGGACATGATCACAGTGACTGTGGAGGAAGAGGAAGGACATGATCACAGTGTCTATGGAGGAAGAGGAGGACATGATCACAGTGACTATGGAGGAAGAGGACGGACATGATCACAGTGACTATGGAGGAAGAGGACGGACATGATCACAGTGACTATGGAGGAAGAGGAGGGACATGATCACAGTGACTATGGAGGAAGAGGGAGGACATGATCACAGTGACTATGGAGGAAGAGGACGGACATGATCACAGTGACTATGGAGGAAGAGGACGGACATGATCACAGTGGACTATGGAGGAAGAGGAGGGACATGATCACAGTGTCTATGGAGGAAGAGGACGGACATGATCACAGTGACTATGGAGGAAGAGGAGGGACATGATCACAGTGACTATGGAGGAAGAGGGAGGACATGATCACAGTGACTATGGAGGAGGGACATGATCACAGTGACTATGGAGGAAGAGGAGGGACATGATCACAGTGACTATGGAGGAAGAGGAGGGACATGATCACAGTGACTATGGAGGAAGAGGAGGGACATGATCACAGTGACTATGGAGGAGGACGGACATGATCACAGTGACTATGGAGGAAGAGGACGGACATGATCACAGTGACTATGGAGGAAGAGGAGGGACATGATCACAGTGACTATGGAGGAAGAGGAGGGACATGATCACAGTGACTATGGAGGAAGAGGACGGACATGATCACAGTGACTATGGAGGAAGAGGAGAGACATGATCACAGTGACTATGGAGGAAGAGGAAGGACATGATCACAGTGACTATGGAGGAAGAGGAGGGACATGATCACAGTGACTATGGAGGAAGAGGACGGACATGATCACAGTGACTATGGAGGAAGAGGAGGGACATGATCACAGTGTCTATGGCGGAAGAGGAGGGACATGATCACAGTGACTATGGAGGAGGACGGACATGATCACAGTGACTATGGAGGAAGAGGAGGGACATGATCACAGTGACTATGGAGGAAGAGGACGGACATGATCACAGTGACTATGGAGGAAGAGGACAGACATGATCACAGTGACTATGGAGGAAGAGGAGGGACATGATCACAGTGACTATGGAGGAAGAGGACGGACATGATCACAGTGACTATGGAAGAAGAGGACGGGACATGATCACAGTGACTATGGAGGAAGAGGAGGGACATGATCACAGTGACTATGGAGAAGGAAGAGGACGGACATGATCACAGTGACTATGGAGGAAGAGGAGGGACATGATCACAGTGACTATGAAGGAAGAGGACGGACATGATCACAGTGACTATGGAGGAAGAGGAGGGACATGATCACAGTGACTATGGAGGAAGAGGACGGACATGATCACAGTGACTATGGAGGAAGAGGATGGACATGATCACATGACTATGGAGGAAGAGGACGGACATGATCACAGTGACTATGGAGGAAAAGGACGGACATGATCACAGTGACTATGGAAGAAGAGGACGGACATGATCACAGTGACTATGGAGGAAGAGGACGGACATGATCACAGTGACTATGGAGGAAGAGGAGGGACATGATCACAGTGACTATGGAGGAAGAGGAGGGACATGATCACAGTGACTATGGAGGAAGAGGACGGACATGATCACAGTGTCTATGGAGGAAGAGGACGGACATGATCACAGTGACTATGGAGGAAGAGGAGGGACATGATCACAGTGACTATGGAGGAAGAGGACGGACATGATCACAGTGACTATGGAGGAAGAGGAGGGACATGATCACAGTGACTATGGAGGAAGAGGACGGACATGATCACAGTGACTATGGAGGAAGAGGAGGGACATGATCACAGTGACTATGGAGGAAGAGGACGGACATGATCACAGTGACTATGGAGGAAGAGGAGAGACATGATCACAGTGACTATGGAGGAAGAGGAGAGACATGATCACAGTGACTATGGAGGAAGAGGAGGGACATGATCACAGTGACTATGGAGGAAGAGGAGGGACATGATCACAGTGACTATGGAGGAAGAGGAGGGACATGATCACAGTGACTATGGAGGAAGAGGACGGACATGATCACAGTGACTATGGAGGAAGAGGAGAGACATGATCACAGTGACTATGGAGGAAGAGGAGGGACATGATCACAGTGACTATGGAGGAAGAGGAGGGACATGATCACAGTGACTATGGAGGAAGAGGAGGGACATGATCACAGTGACTATGGAGGAAGAGGAGGGACATGATCACAGTGACTATGGAGGAAGAGGTGGGACATGATCACAGTGACTATGGAGGAAGAGGAGGGACATGATCACAGTGACTATGGAGGAGGACGGACATGATCACAGTGACTATGGAGGAAGAGGAGGGACATGATCACAGTGACTATGGAGGAAGAGGAGAGACATGATCACAGTGACTATGGAGGAAGAGGAGGGACATGATCACAGTGACTATGGAGGAAGAGGAGGGACATGATCACAGTGACTATGGAGGAAGAGGACGGACATGATCACAGTGACTATGGAGGAAGAGGAGGGACATGATCACAGTGACTATGGAGGAAGAGGAGGGACATGATCACAGTGACTATGGAGGAAGAGGACGGACATGATCACAGTGACTATGGAGGAAGAGGACGGACATGATCACAGTGACTATGGAGGAAGAGGAGGGACATGATCACAGTGACTATGGAGGAAGAGGAGGGACATGATCACAGTGACTATGGAGGAAGAGGACGGACATGATCACAGTGACTATGGGGGAAGAGGACGGACATGATCACAGTGACTATGGAGGAAGAGGATGGACATGATCACAGTGACTATGGAGGAAGAGGAGGGACATGATCACAGTGACTATGGAGGAAGAGGAGGGACATGATCACAGTGACTATGGAGGAGGGACATGATCACAGTGTCTATGGAGGAAGAGGACGGACATGATCACAGTGTCTATGGCGGAAGAGGACGGACATGATCACAGTGTCTATGGCGGAAGAGGAGGGACATGATCACAGTGACTATGGAGGAAGAGGAGGGACATGATCACAGTGACTATGGAGGAAGAGGAGGGACATGATCACATGACTATGGAGGAAGAGGACGGACATGATCACAGTGACTATGGAGGAAGAGGACGGACATGATCACAGTGACTATGGAGGAAGAGGAGGGACATGATCACAGTGACTATGGAGGAAGAGGAGGGACATGATCACATGACTATGGAGGAAGAGGACGGACATGATCACAGTGACTATGGAGGAAGAGGAGGGACATGATCACATGACTATGGAGGAAGAGGAGGGACATGATCACAGTGACTATGGAGGAAGAGGACGGACATGATCACAGTGACTATGGAGGAAGAGGACGGACATGATCACAGTGACTATGGAGGAAGAGGACGGACATGATCACAGTGACTATGGAGGAAGAGGAGGGACATGATCACATGACTATGGAGGAAGAGGAGGGACATGATCACAGTGACTATGGAGGAAGAGGACGGACATGATCACAGTGACTATGGAGGAAGAGGAGGGACATGATCACAGTGTCTATGGCGGAAGAGGAGGGACATGATCACATGACTATGGAGGAAGAGGAGGGACATGATCACAGTGACTATGGAGGAGGACGGACATGATCACAGTGACTATGGAGGAAGAGGAGGGACATGATCACAGTGACTATGGAGGAAGAGGAGAGACATGATCACAGTGACTATGGAGGAAGAGGAGAGACATGATCACAGTGACTATGGAGGAAGAGGACGGACATGATCACAGTGACTATGGAGGAAGAGGACGGACATGATCACAGTGACTATGGAGGAAGAAGAGGAGGGACATGATCACAGTGACTATGGAGGAAGAGGACGGACATGATCACAGTGACTATGGAGGAAGAGGACGGACATGATCACAGTGACTATGGAGGAAGAGGAGGGACATGATCACAGTGACTATGGAGGAAGAGGACGGACATGATCACAGTGACTATGGAGGAAGAGGAGGGACATGATCACAGTGACTATGGAGGAAGAGGAGGGACATGATCACAGTGACTATGGAGGAAGAGGACGGACATGATCACAGTGACTATGGAGGAAGAGGACGGACATGATCACAGTGACTATGGAGGAAGAGGTGGGACATGATCACAGTGACTATGGAGGAAGAGGACGGACATGATCACAGTGACTATGGAGGAAGAGGAGGACATGATCACAGTGACTATGGAGGAAGAGGAGGACATGATCACAGTGACTATGGAGGAAGAGGAGGACATGATCACAGTGACTATGGAGGAAGAGGAGGGACATGATCACAGTGACTATGGAGGAAGAGGAGGACATGATCACAGTGTCTATGGAGGAAGAAGAGGAGGGACATGATCACAGTGACTATGGAGGAAGAGGACGGACATGATCACAGTGACTATGGAGGAAGAGGACGGACATGATCACAGTGACTATGGAGGAAGAGGAGGACATGATCACAGTGACTATGGAGGAAGAGGAGGACATGATCACAGTGACTATGGAGGAAGAGGACGGACATGATCACAGTGACTATGGAGGAAGAGGACGGACATGATCACAGTGACTATGGAGGAAGAGGAGGGACATGATCACAGTGACTATGGAGGAAGAGGAGGGACATGATCACAGTGACTATGGAGGAAGAGGAGGGACATGATCACAGAGACTATGGAGGAAGAGGACGGACATGATCACAGTGACTATGGAGGAAGAGGACGGACATGATCACAGTGACTATGGAGGAAGAGGACGGACATGATCACAGTGACTATGGAGGAAGAGGAGGGACATGATCACAGTGACTATGGAGGAGGAGGACGGACATGATCACAGTGACTATGGAGGAAGAGGAGGGACATGATCACAGTGACTATGGAGGAAGAGGAGGGACATGATCACAGTGACTATGGAGGAAGAGGACGGACATGATCACAGTGACTATGGAGGAAGAGGAAGGACATGATCACAGTGACTATGAAGGAAGAGGAGAGACATGATCACAGTGACTATGGAGGAAGAGGACGGACATGATCACAGTGACTATGGAGGAAGAGGACGGACATGATCACAGTGACTATGGAGGAAGAGGACGGACATGATCACAGTGACTATGGAGGAAGAGGAGGGACATGATCACAGTGACTATGGAGGAAGAGGAGGGACATGATCACAGTGACTATGGAGGAAGAGGACGGACATGATCACAGTGACTATGGAGGAAGAGGAGGGACATGATCACAGTGACTATGGAGGAAGAGGAGGGACATGATCACAGTGACTATGGAGGAAGAGGAGAGACATGATCACAGTGACTATGGAGGAAGAGGACGGACATGATCACAGTGTCTATGGAGGAAGAGGACGGACATGATCACAGTGACTATGGAGGAAGAGGAGGGACATGATCACAGTGACTATGGAGGAAGAGGACGGACATGATCACAGTGACTATGGAGGAAGAGGACGGACATGATCACAGTGACTATGGAGGAAGAGGACGGACATGATCACAGTGACTATGGAGGAAGAGGACGGACATGATCACAGTGACTATGGAGGAAGAGGACGGACATGATCACAGTGTCTATGGAGGAAGAGGACGGACATGATCACAGTGTCTATGGCGGAAGAGGAGGGACATGATCACAGTGACTATGGAGGAAGAGGAGGGACATGATCACAGTGACTATGGAGGAAGAGGAGGGACATGATCACAGTGACTATGGAGGAAGAGGAGGGACATGATCACAGTGACTATGGAGGAAGAGGAGGGACATGATCACAGTGACTATGGAGGAAGAGGGGGGACATGATCACAGTGACTATGGAGGAAGAGGGGGGACATGATCACAGTGACTATGGAGGAAGAGGAGGACATGATCACAGTGACTATGGAAGAAGAGGACAGACATGATCACAGTGATTATGGAGGAAGAGGAGAGACATGATCACAGTGACTATGGAGGAAGAGGACGGACATGATCACAGTGACTATGGAGGAAGAGGACGGACATGATCACAGTGACTATGGAAGAAGAGGACGGACATGATCACAGTGACTATGGAGGAAGAGGAGGGACATGATCACAGTGACTATGGAGGAAGAGGACGGACATGATCACAGTGACTATGGAAGAAGAGGACGGACATGATCACAGTGACTATGGAGGAAGAGGAGGGACATGATCACAGTGACTATGGAGGAAGAGGACGGACATGATCACAGTGACTATGGAGGAAGAGGACGGACATGATCACAGTGACTATGGAGGAAGAGGACGGACATGATCACAGTGACTATGGAGGAAGAGGAGGGACATGATCACAGTGACTATGGAGGAAGAGGACGGACATGATCACAGTGACTATGGAAGAAGAGGACAGACATGATCACAGTGATTATGGAGGAAGAGGAGAGACATGATCACAGTGACTATGGAGGAAGAGGACGGACATGATCACAGTGACTATGGAGGAAGAGGACGGACATGATCACAGTGACTATGGAAGAAGAGGACGGACATGATCACAGTGACTATGGAGGAAGAGGAGGGACATGATCACAGTGACTATGGAGGAAGAGGACGGACATGATCACATGACTATGGAGGAAGAGGACGGACATGATCACAGTGACTATAGAGGAAGAGGAGGGACATGATCACAGTGACTATGGAGGAAGAGGAGGGACATGATCACAGTGACTATGGAGGAAGAGGAGGGACATGATCACAGTGTCTATGGAGGAAGAGGACGGACATGATCACAGTGACTATGGAAGAAGAGGACAGACATGATCACAGTGACTATGGAGGAAGAGGAGGGACATGATCACAGTGTCTATGGAGGAAGAGGACGGACATGATCACATGACTATGGAAGAAGAGGAGGGACATGATCACAGTGACTATGGAGGAAGAGGACGGACATGATCACAGTGACTATGGAAGAAGAGGACGGACATGATCACAGTGACTATGGAGGAAGAGGAGGGACATGATCACAGTGACTATGGAGGAAGAGGACGGACATGATCACAGTGACTATGGAGGAAGAGGACGGACATGATCACAGTGACTATGGAGGAAGAGGACGGACATGATCACAGTGACTATGGAAGAAGAGGACGGACATGATCACAGTGACTATGGAGGAAGAGGAGGGACATGATCACAGTGACTATGGAGGAAGAGGACGGACATGATCACATGACTATGGAGGAAGAGGACGGACATGATCACAGTGACTATGGAAGAAGAGGAGGGACATGATCACAGTGACTATGGAGGAAGAGGAGAGACATGATCACAGTGACTATGGAGGAAGAGGAGGGACATGATCACAGTGACTATGGAGGAAGAGGAGGGACATGATCACAGTGACTATGGAGGAAGAGGAGGGACATGATCACAGTGACTATGGAGGAAGAGGACGGACATGATCACAGTGACTATGGAAGAAGAGGACAGACATGATCACAGTGATTATGGAGGAAGAGGAGAGACATGATCACAGTGACTATGGAGGAAGAGGACGGACATGATCACAGTGACTATGGAGGAAGAGGACGGACATGATCACAGTGACTATGGAAGAAGAGGACGGACATGATCACAGTGACTATGGAGGAAGAGGAGGGACATGATCACAGTGACTATGGAGGAAGAGGACGGACATGATCACATGACTATGGAGGAAGAGGACGGACATGATCACAGTGACTATAGAGGAAGAGGAGGGACATGATCACAGTGACTATGGAGGAAGAGGAGGGACATGATCACAGTGACTATGGAGGAAGAGGAGGGACATGATCACAGTGTCTATGGAGGAAGAGGACAGACATGATCACAGTGACTATGGAGGAAGAGGAGGGACATGATCACAGTGACTATGGAGGAAGAGGAGGGACATGATCACAGTGTCTATGGAGGAAGAGGACGGACATGATCACAGTGACTATGGAAGAAGAGGACAGACATGATCACAGTGACTATGGAGGAAGAGGAGGGACATGATCACAGTGTCTATGGAGGAAGAGGACGGACATGATCACAGTGTCTATGGAGGAAGAGGAGGGACATGATCACATGACTATGGAGGAAGAGGAGGGACATGATCACATGACTATGGAGGAAGAGGACGGACATGATCACAGTGTCTATGGAGGAAGAGGACGGACATGATCACAGTGACTATGGAGGAAGAGGAGGGACATGATCACAGTGTCTATGGAGGAAGAGGACAGACATGATCACATGACTATGGAGGAAGAGGAGGGACATGATCACAGTGACTATGGAGGAAGAGGACGGACATGATCACAGTGACTATGGAGGAAGAGGAGGGACATGATCACATGACTATGGAGGAAGAGGACGGACATGATCACAGTGACTATGGAGGAAGAGGAAGGACATGATCACATGACTATGGAGGAAGAGGAAGGACATGATCACATGACTATGGAGGAAGAGGACGGACATGACGGGGGGGGGGAGGTTTCTGGGTGTAAATAGAAAATAAGATCTTATTACCTCCTCTACTGTCACTTCCAGTGATGTCTCCTCTCTACTTCCTCCCGACTCACCTCTCACCCAGAACTTCCTGACTGTACCTGACATCACATCCTGTCCGTACCTGACATCACTTCCTGTCTGTACCTGACGTCACTTCCGGTCTATACCTGACATCACTTCCTGTCTGTACCTGACATCACTTCCTGTCTGTATTCCATAGAGACTTCCTGTCTCTATGGTATAAGTGAGATCACCATCTTGTGGAGCTCAGAAGAACTGCAGCCCGGAGAACCGTCTGGTGGAGTGAACACGGACTTGTGCTGTGTATGTACTGCACACTGATCAGCCATAACATTATGACCACTGATAGTGACGTCATCGCGCCGGCTGCCGGTGTTTCCAAGCTCGGTTTCAGCTCCTATAGAGACTGCACAAGGAAATCCTGCTGGACGGGACCCCCCACTTTCTCTCTTCTGGATGGACGGACCCCCCCACTTTCTCTCTTCTGGATGGACGGACCCCCCACTTTCTCTCTTCTGGATGGACGGGACCCCCCACTTTCTCTCTTCTGGATGGACGGGACCCCCCACTTTCTCTCTTCTGGATGGACGGACCCCCCACTTTCTCTCTTCTGGATGGACGGGACCCCCCACTTTCTCTCTTCTGGATGGACGGACCCCCCACTTTCTCTCTTCTGGATGGACGGACCCCCCACTTTCTCTCTTCTGGATGGACGGGACCCCCACTTTCTCTCTTCTGGATGGACGGACCCCCCACTTTCTCTCTTCTGGATGGACGGGACCCCCCACTTTCTCTCTTCTGGATGGACGGGACCCCCCACTTTCTCTCTTCTGGATGGACGGACCCCCCACTTTCTCTCTTCTGGATGGACGGGACCCCCCACTTTCTCTCTTCTGGATGGACGGGACCCCCCACTTTCTCTCTTCTGGATGGACGGACCCCCCACTTTCTCTCTTCTGGATGGACGGGACCCCCCACTTTCTCTCTTCTGGATGGACGGGACCCCCCACTTTCTCTCTTCTGGATGGACGGACCCCCCACTTTCTCTCTTCTGGATGGACGGGACCCCCCACTTTCTCTCTTCTGGATGGACGGACCCCCCACTTTCTCTCTTCTGGATGGACGGGACCCCCCACTTTCTCTCTTCTGGATGGATCTTTCTTCACAGGATAACCACGCTGGGCAGACGCCGCTTAAAGACGACTATTTGTGCTGTAACTCCTCGTTATCACATGGAAGTGGATACAAGTACTTGTATATTCATTAAATGTAACTGGTCCTGGCCGGGAAGATGAGGACGTCATATGACAATGGGCGGGTATTGAAGTTGTTAAGGCAGCAAGTGAACATGTTGTCCCTGAAGTTGATGGTTGTTGTGTATGGGGCGGTGTAGTCGCAGACTGGTCAGGGTGTCCATGCTGACTCGTGTCCACAGCCATAAGGCCCTACAATGGGCCTCAGAACTGGAGCACCGAGCAATGGAGGGAGGTAATCTGGTCTGATGAGACAATTTCCATCATGTGGGTGGCCGGGTGCGTCACTTACCCGGGGAAGAGATGGTACCAGGATGTATTATGGGAAGAAGGCAAGCCGGCATTATCATTCTTTGGTGGAGTCCATACCTTAATGGTGGCAAAAGTTGACCTACTCAATATTAGAGGGGTCATCATAATGTTCTGGTGGGCGGGTATAATGTTCTGGTGGGTGGTTCTAATCTTCTGGTGGGCGGGTATAATCTTCTGTTGGACGGGTATAATGTTCTGGTGGGCGGGTATCATGTTCTGGTGGGTGGTTCTAATCTTCTGGTGGGCGGGTATAATGTTCTGGTGAGTGGTTCTAATCTTCTGTTGGATGGTTATAATGTTCTGGTGGGCGGGTATAATGTTTTGGTGGGTGGTTCTAATCTTCTGGTGGGCGGGTATAATCTTCTGGTGGGATGTTCTAATGTTCTGGTGGGCGGGCATAATGTTCTGGTGGGTGGGTATAATGTTCTGGTGGGATGTTCTAATCTTCTGGTGGGCGGGTATAATGTTCTGGTGGGCAGGCATAATGTTGTGGTGGGCGGGTATAATCTTCTGGTGGGCGGGTATAATGTTCTGGTGGGCGGGTATAATCTTCTGGTGGGCGGTTCTATTCTTCTGGTGGGCGGGTATAATGTTCTGGTGGGCGGGTATAATGTTCTGGTGGGCGGGTTTAATGTTCTGGTGGGCGGGTTTAATGTTCTGGTGGGCGGGCATAATGTTCTGGTGGGCGGGCATAATGTTCTGGTTGGTGGTACCCACCACCATTTTATTCTCAGCAGAGGAAATAGATGCCATTAGGCTGTAGGAGATCTGCTGGGAAAAAAGGGGGGGGGTGCTAATAAGCTGTAGGAGATCTGCTTCTTTTTCTTCTCCTGCAGCCTATTAGCACCCATTTCCCTATTAGAGAATAAAATGGCGGTAGCTAATAATGATATTAGTGCATTGGATTAGGAAACACGAAATGTCAGTAATTTTGGGGCCACAGACACAATGTACCCCCCAATTCCTAGAGAAGAGATGAAACCCCTGACATTCCCAGCTGACCAATGAAGGAGTTTTCTATTCCAATAATCCAATCAGTGTTCCTGGTGCCTCCATGGTTGGTTACTCCGCCCACATAAATGAAAGGCGTGTCCTTCATGTCAGCGCAGCGTTACGTCACCGCGCCGGTGCAGCCATTGCAGGTTTATCCTCCCCTGTAATGAAGTCCCTCTTCTTAGGCTGCTAAATGTGCCAAAAAGTGTGTGGGGGGAGGGGGAGCCTCCTTTCCTTGGCATATCTGATGCCCCCCCATCCAGCGCCTCTCCGCCCCCCAGTCACTCTCTTGTAGTCTTGGAGATGGAGGGGGGGTAGCCAGGGAAGCGTATTGATGGAGCAATAAGCTCCTAGGGTCAGCGGGGGGCGTGGTTTCTCGAAGCTCAGTGACATCACTCAGCAAACACCGAGCGCATGCGCAGTATTGCTATGAGGCCTGCGGTGGCCATCTTTCTACACCCTAATGAGGGATACTATATAGAAGTAATGGTGCCTTCCAGGAGTCAGAGAAGCAAGCTCCGCCCCTTACCAACAGAGATCCATAAAATAAATGTAAGATGGTCCTACGAGCGAAATATGAGCCAAGCGATCATCCCAAATTATACAATCGATCAATTGTGCCACGCTATAAAGATCAAAATAATGCCATCTATACACTAAGAAATTCAAAATGTGAAAGATAAATATATATAAACACACAGTATGTGACAAAAGTAAGTACACCCCTCAAAGACATTTGTGTAAATCTTTTCATGTGACAACACTGAAGAAATGACACTTGTCTACAATGTAAAGTAGTGAGTGTACAGCTTGTATAACAGTGTAAATTTGCTGTTCCCTCAAAATAACTCAACACACAGCCATTAATGTCTAAACCGCTGGCAACAAAAGTCAGTACACCCCTAAGTGAAAATCTCCAAATTGGGCCCAAAGTGTCAATATTTTGTGTGGCCTCCATTATTTTCCAGCACTGCCTTAACCCTCTTGGACATGGAGGTCACCAGAGCTTCACAGGTTGTCACTGGAGTCCTCTTCCCCCTCCTCCATGATGACATCACAGTGCTGGTGGATGTTAGAGACCTTGTGCTCCTCCACCTACCGTTTGAGGATGTCCCACAGATGATCAATAGGGTTTAGGTCTGGAGACATGCTTGGCCAGTCCATCACCTTTACCCTCAGCTTCTTTAGCAAGGCAGTGGTGGTCTTGGAGGTGTGTTTGGGGTGGTTATCATGTTGGAATACTGCCCTGCGGTCCAGTCTCTGAAGGGAGGGGATCATGCTCTGCTTCAGTAGGTCACAGTACATGTTGGCATTCATGGTCCCCTCAATGATCTGTAGCCCCCCAGTGCCGGCAGCACTCATGCAGCCCCAGACCATGACACTCCCACCACCATGCTTGACTGTAGACAAGACACACTTGTCTTTGTCCTCCTCGCCTGGTTGCCCCCACACACGCTTGTCACCATCTGAACCAAATACGTTTATCTTGGTCTCATCAGACCACAGGACATGGTTCCAGTAATCCATCTCCTTAGTCTGCTTGTCTTCAGCAAACTGTTTGTGGACTTTCTTGTACATCATCTTTAGAAGAGGCTTCCTTCTGGGACGACAGCCATGCAGACCAATTTGATGCAGTGTGCGGCGTATGGTCTGAGCACTGACAGGCTGACCCCCCACCCCTACAACCTCTGCAGCAATGCTGGCAGCACTCATACCTCTATTTCCCAAAGACAACCTCTGGATATGACGCTGAGCACGTGACCTCAACTTCTTTGGTGGACCATGGTGAGGCCTGTTCTGAGTGGAACCTGTCCTGTTATACCGCTGTATGGTCTTGGCCATCGTGCTGCAGATCAGTTTCAGGGTCTCAGTAATCTTCTTATAGCCTAGGCCATCTTTATGTAGAGCAACTATTCTTATCAGATCCTCAGAGAGTTCTTTGCCATGAGGTGCCATGTTGTACTTCCAGTGACCAGTATGAGAGAGTGAGAGCGATAACACCAAATTTATCACACCTGCTCCCCATTCACACCTGAGACCTTGTAACACTAACGAGTCACATGACACCGGGGAGGGAAAATGGCTAAATGGGCCCAATTTGGAGATTTTCACTTAGGGGTGTACTGACTTTTGTTGCCAGCGGTTTAGACATTAATGGCTGTGTGTTGAGTTATTTTGAGGGGACAGCAAATTTACATGTTATACAAGCTGTACACTCACTACTTTACATTGTAGACAAGTGTCATTTCTTCAGTGTTGTCACATGAAAAGAGAGAAGAAAAGATTTACAGAAATGTCACTCAGGGGTGTACTTACTTCTGTGAGATACTGTATATAGACCCCTGTAGTGCGCTCAGTCTATATATATATATATATTGTGATATTGGGGTGGTAGAGGCATCTTCATGTAGTGAGGGCACAGCAGCCCATTTTTATTAACAGGAACAAAATAAAAGTTTATACTCCGGATTTCCCACACGGGGTTCTTCTCCAGTCAATTCATATTCGGGGGAGGGCCGGCAGCCTTAAGCCCGGGGGGGCAAGTTTAGCCAAGTGGCCCATTGTACCACCGAATCAGCTCACCATCCACGGACACCTGGTTATATAATGGCTATTGATGTTATGAAGCAAGACAAATATGACGCAGCGTGACCCCGATCTTGGTAAAGAGCAGATGAAGCGCCCCTTTACCCATCAGCTGTGTCCAATCACATGTAAATGACAGCGTGTGAGGAGAGGAGAGCCAATCAGCGGCATCTCCTCGCAGGGGAGACTCTACAGATAATTAGGGCACTAAATACAGCGCAGCCCTAGCAGTGCCCATCAGTGACACCAATCACTTCTGCCTTTCAGTGCCCAAAAGTACTGCCCATCAGTGCCACCCCCTATCAGAGACACCCATCAGTGCCACCCCCTATCAGAGCCACCCATCAGTGCCACCCCCTATCAGAGCCACTTATCAGTGCCACCCCCTGTCAGAGCCACCCATCAGTGCCACCCCCTATCAGAGCCACCCATCAGTGCCACCCCCTATCAGAGCCACCCATCAGTGCCACCCCCTATCAGAGCCACTTATCAGTGCCACCCCCTATCAGAGCCACCCATCAGTGCCACCCCCTATCAGAGCCACCCATCAGTGCCACCCCCTATCAGAGCCACACATCAGTGCCACCCCCTTTTAGAGCCACCCATCAGTGCCACCCCCTATCAGAGCCACACATCAGTGCCACCCCCTATCAGAGCCACCCATCAGTGCCACCCCCTATCAGAGCCACACATCAGTGCCACCCCCTATCAGAGCCACTTATCAGTGCCACCCCCTATCAGAGCCACTCATCAGTGCCACCCCCTATCAGAGCCACCCATCAGTGCCACCCCCTATCAGAGCCACCCATCAGTGCCACCCCCTATCAGAGCCACACATCAGTGCCACCCCCTATCAGAGCCACTCATCAGTGCCACCCCCTATCAGAGCCACCCATCAGTGCCACCCCCTATCAGAGCCACCCATCAGTGCCACCCCCTATCAGAGCCACACATCAGTGCCACCCCCTATCAGAGCCACTTATCAGTGCCACCCCCTATCAGAGCCACACATCAGTGCCACCCCCTATCAGAGCCACTCATCAGTGCCACCCCCTATCAGAGCCACTCATCAGTGCCACCCCCTATCAGAGCCACTTATCAGTGCCACCCCCTATCAGAGCCACACATCAGTGCCACCCCCTATCAGAGCCACTTATCAGTGCCACCTATTACTGCTGCCTATTAGTGCCCATCAGTGCCGCCTATCAGTGCCCTTCAGTGAAGGAGAAAAATTACTTGGACCCCTTTCACACTGTTGCCGTTTTTCAGGCGCTAAAAATAACACCTGAAAAAAGCGGCTCCATTCAGTCCAGTGAGGACTTTCACACTGGAGCGGTGCCCCTGGAGGGGCATCAGAAAAAGTCCTGCCAGCAGCTTCTTTGGAGCGGTGAACTCACCGCTCCTCCACATTGAAACCAATGGGGCAGCGCTGTGATACCGCCGGCAAAATGCTGATCTAGCGGCATTTTGCGGGCGGATTTAACCCCTTTTTTGGCTGCTAGCAAGGGGTTAAAACTGACCCCCTATCGGCCGAATAGCGCCGCTAAAACGGCGCTAAAAATAGCACCGCTTTACCGCTGACGCCGGTGACGGCACAGTGTGAAAGCACAAAATTGTAATATGGGTACAGTGATGCACGACCGCGTAATTTTTCATTGACAGCGGGAATGAAAATGTGTGCGTTCAGCTGAACTGTCAGTCTAACTTTGGGGGGCGATTTCAGAGACACCTGTGTGGGGGGTTCCTGCACGGATGTCTATGGAAATCGCACCCCCAAGTCACCAAAACTACAGAAACTCATTTTGGGAAACGGCGCGGCAAATGTGGCGTCACACTGATTCGGACAGTGCCATGGCTGCCGACTTGGCATGCCAAATCGCTCCAATGTGACCCCCCGGCGAAGTGTGAGAGCGCCGAAAGTGATCCTGGGCAGGAAGGGGGTGAAAGTGCCCGGCAGGCGAGGGGTTAAATGATGAGGGAGAGACGGGGGAGGGGAGAGTCACTTACATTGTCCCCCACTAGGAGGTTCTCTGGCTCAGTCACCGTCTTCATCAGGTGACATTGTGATTTGTGACTTTAAACTTTCCCGCCTCGCACATCCCCCTCACAGCACATGGGCTGCATGGAGTGTGGGTGGGCACAGCAGATCCCTTCACCCCATTGGTTTAGAGGACGGGGAGGGAGGGGCTGAGCTTTGTAAGACATTCCTCACACTCTCAGCCCTGTGATTGGACACATCACCGACTCGCAGCTGCAGCAAGAGAAGGGGGAATCTAATCCGGCTCTCTGTGATCCCGCCCCTCCCCCCCCCCCGACGGAGGTGCCCGAGCAGTATCAGTCGGCCAGCTCCGGGAACTGCACATGCGCAGTTCTGAGCTGGCAGCACACAGACCCTTTTACAGGGAATCAGAGCGGCCCGGGGGGGGGGGGGGGGGGGGGGGATTGCCACTCTGCCCCCCGGCCCAGCCCGCCCCTGTTCATAACAGAAAATGCCAAGCCTCCTGGCTCCTAGGCTTACTGTGCCTTGCAGTTCCCTGCTGAATCGGCCTACTCCTGGCCTCAACAGAACTCTCCAGACCCCTGGGTTTTTCTTACTGTCCCCCAGACTTCAGGACTTCCTTCAGCCCCCTTTGGACTTGCTAGTCGCCTCGACTCTCCCAGCCTTCCAGACCCTTCTCTGGTCTCACAGGCCCTTGTAGCCGTCCCGACCTTCCCAGTCCTTCAGACACAAAGTCCCCCCTCTCCAGGGATGTCGTCTCACACAGGGCAGACAGCCTTAGGGTATTTTAAGGAAGAAGTCTTCCACACGTAGTTGAATGACTGTGAGAGGGCAGACAGAGTCTGTGGGGGGGTATATAAGGAGGGAGGGCTTCCGTCTTTGAATTGTTAATTTTGTATCCTGAGAGGGCGCTGTATCAATCCAGCTCTAAGTGTAGGTTCGGGAGGGAGATGTGGGGCTGCGTAAGGGTAAGCAAAACATTGTCCTCAAACAGGGATATCTTAAGGTCCCTGATGTGGACAAGGATGTCATGTATGGTTGGGTTGTTTCTAATCTGGGCCGCTAAGGGCTCAATACATAGGGCGTATAGGAGAGGGGGAAGTGGGAAGCCTTGCCGGGTCCCGTTGGTGATCGAGAATGTGGGGGAGGAGGCAAACTGGGTTGGGACTAGGGCTGAGGGGGACGAGTATAGATGAGCAATGGCTTGAAGGAATGGACCTTCAATACCGACACGGTGGAGCGTTGAAAACTATCAAAGGCTTTTTCCACATCTAGAAGTAGTGCCTCCAACCTATTTCTGTTTGCAACCTCTATAAGATCCATGACTCTCCGGGTATTATCCTCTGCCTGACGGAAGGGTATAAATCCTACTTGATCCTTGTGGATTAGTAACAGCATAAAGTTGTTTAATCTATTTGCTAGAAGTTTTGTAAATAAATGTAGGTCGGCATTAAGGAGTGTAATCGGCCTGTAGTTGGAACATAGCGTATGGTCCTTTCCCGGTTTGGGGATCAGTGTAAGGAAGGAGGTCTGCATGTCTCTCGGGATAGGTGTGTTGGTCAAGAAGGAATTGAACAGAGGTGTGATGTGGGGAAGAAGGAGCGGTAGAAACGTTTTATAGAAGAGGTATGGTAGGCCATCGGGCCCGGGGGCCTTATTATTTGTTAGAGATTTAATTGTATCGGATACTTGCTCCTCAGAAATAGGGGAGTTCAGGCTAGTTAGGGCAGAGGAGGATAGAGTAGGAAGATCGCAGTCCACCAGTTAGGACTGGATGGCCTGGGATAAGTCGGGAGATGGAGGGTTATGTGGAACACTTGGGTCATTATATAGAGTCGAGTAGTAGTCGTGAAAGAGTTGAGCAATTTTAGAGGGGTGTGATTGGAGGGAGCCGTTTGAATCCTCAAGGGAAGTGGGTGACGTAGCTGCTGCCCTCTCATGAAGTTGTCTCGCTAAAAGCGTATGCGGTTTATTGGCCTTGTCGTAGTAGGTCTGTCGCAGCCTAAGTAGTGCCTTCTCAGTCTTACCTAGGTCAATGTCCCTCAGCCCGGCCCTAGTGCTTATAAGATCCCTAAGGATGGTCAGGGATGGGGAGGAAAGCAGGCGTGCCTCTAATTGTCTAAATTGGTCTAATAATAGTCGGCGGGCTGCATTGGCGTTACGTTTTAGGGCAGTGGAGAGTGATATGCACTGGCATCTGAAGACCGCTTTATGAGCTTCCCATATGGAAGTGGAGGAGACATTAGGAGGGCTGTTTTCTGTACAGCTTCAGGGTCTGCTCCAGTTCCATTTTGGAGGGATCGTACTTAAGCAGAAACTCATTCAAGCGCCAGTGGCAGGTTCTAAGGGATCCCGAAGTGCCAGGGAGAGTTTAATCGGGGCGTGATCGGACCACGAAATTGCTTGGATGTCTGAGCCTGTACAGGATTGCAGGGTTGGGGCATTGATGAAAAAGTAGTCCAGACGTGAATGAGATTTGTAAGGATGGGAGTAGAAAGTGAATTGTTTAGCGGTTGGATAGGTGGTGCGCCAGGTGTTGAATAAGGCATACCTCCTGGTTAATTGGCAAAAGAGGGTGAATTTCCTATCAGTTGCCGAGTGGGGATTTCTACGTCCTACGAAATGTTTATCTATGCCTGGGGAGTAGGTCAGGTTGAAGTCTTCTCCAATGACCAGAAATTGGTGGGAAGCTGCAAACAAACGTTTATACACTTTGGACAGAAAGGGGATTTGGTGTTCAGGGCGTAAATGTTACATAAAGTAAAGTTAGTACCCTTCCAGGTGCCTCGTAGGATGAGATAGCGCCCGAGTGGGTCTGAGTACTGGGATTGTAGATGAAAAGGAGAGCGCTGCTTAAAAAGAATTGCTACCCCCGCTCGTTTGTGTGGATTAGAGGCAACGTATATCTGAGGGAAGTGTTTAAGAGCAAATGCCATGTTGCTGGATTTAGCGAGATGTGTCTCCTGAATAAAGATAATGTCCGCTGTGGACTGCTTGAACCCTCACAGAGCTTGGCTACGTTTGACATTGGAGTTGAGGCCCTTCACATTTAGTGACATTATGTCAATCATGGTGGATACTGTAAGAGAGAGAGCATTCGCTTACTCATCAGGCTAAGTGGTGTCCTGGCGTTCAGGGTGTCTGTTTGTTGATTCCACGTAGGGGTCTCGGATCGGAGATTCAGGCCCCGGCAGATGAGACCTGAGCCCTCGAGGCGGAGGGTGTCCAATAGGTTAGAACAGTGTTTCTCAACTCCAGTCCTCAAGGCGCCCCAACAGGTCATGTTTTCAGGATTTCCATTATTTTGCACAGGTGATTTGATCAATTTGACTGCCTTGGTAATTACCACAGCCGGTTCATCTGAGGGAAATCCTGAAAACATGAGCTGTTGGGGCGCCTTGAGGACTGGAGTTGAGAAACACTGGGTTAGAAAGTAGAAGAGAGAGGGGAGGAGAGGGCCATAAGAAGGCAAAGAGGAGAGGGTATAAAAGGAACATAACATTTAGTACAAAATCAAATATGGTTAACAATTCGCTGTATAACCCACCTGAAAAAGGTGGCAGGTTGGGAGTCTCCGGAGGGTTCCTCCCGATGGGGGCAACCAAAAAAACCACCGCCAGGTAAAATGAGATCGGAACCATTTGGAGAACCCCTGGGGGGAGAGGTGGTAGACCCAAGGAGGGGGCGATCCGCTCCCGGGCCTGCCTGCAATTGTAGTTAGAAATGAACCTTCAATTATCAAATGGCATTAAACTGTAGCTATAACAATAACCCAAGAACAACTGGTTGAGCTACTTGCTCAGGGAGAAAAAATGAAGAGCATAAGGACCGGAGGTCTCAAAAATTTGGCGTAGATATGTCCCCTGGTCCAGTACTCCAAAGATGAGTACCCGGGGAGGATATTGGGACTTGCCAGGTGCCGTCTAACACCGTGGGAGCCGTGTTATTTTGTGTTTTATGTGGCGTTGTTTGATTGGAGAGCCTGTGTTATTTGGTTGGCCAAGGTCCCTAGTGGTATGTAGCTTAAAATGTTTGTAAGTGTCATTGTGGTGTCTCAAATGTGTAGTTTTGCGGGGCGAAGTTTATGTTTCTAGTGAAGAAATCTTGGTTTTTGGTGGGATCAACAACTGCATTTCATGTGTTAATGGCACCATTTTGTTGTGACCTGGCTTTCGTCTGCCATTTTCTTTTATTGTTGTCACCATGCGGCCATTGTCGTCGGCCATTTTCTTTTCTTTTATTGTTGTCACCATGCGGCCATTGTCGTTGGCCATTTTCACCGTGTGGCCGTGGTTTGATCTTCGTTTGTTGTAACTACCATTTTGTGTCCGCTGTGTTTTGGGTGAAATTGCTCTGCTTTTAGGCCAGGTTTAGAAATGTGATTTGGGTTTGTAGAGGCGCAGTTTAAGGATTTTGTTTCTGTTTGGCCTGTGGGTCACCCCAGAGGGGAAGCTGCTCCAATTCCTTTGTGTGTAGCCATGCGGTCCGGGCATCTCGTCTCTGGGCACCATTTCCTTTTGAGTGAATTCAATTGGCTTTTTTTTTACTTTTTGCATACTTTTCAGTCAAACTGTTGCGTTGTTTGTATTGAGTTTTGGGTTTGAGTGAAAAATCTCTACTTTGCACTGAATTTACTAGCTAGCTGAATTTTTTGTACTTTTAGCGTGTTATTTTTATTTTTAAATGTTTGGGAGTTTCTCCGAGGGCAATTCATTGTTCTGGGTTTTATTGCTTTAGAAGTTCAGGGAAGATTAACCTAGGCTTCCCCTCCCCTCTCCCTGTTCATTGATGTTCAATTGGACCAGTTAGTTGGGTTTTTAGAGCTGAGGTTTGTATTGAATAGCCTGCAGTAGAAACTAGGCTTCCCCCTCCCCCTCCCTCTTCCTGTCCATTGATACAGGAAGTTCTTTACAAGATGTGATGTAGATGTGCAACAGGAAGTTGGTGGGAGGGGCTTGGGGTCTTTTGACTCGAGTTTGGAAGTATGTTTGATTTTTAAATTTAATTCCAGTTGTTTTTGTGAAGTTTTATACTGTAATACAGTTTTGGGTACAGAGCAAACTGGAGGCATCCACGTTATTGTTGTAATATCGAGTTATAGAGAGAAGCCACGTTTTTAAATTTTGGTCCATGCGTTGGAGGAAAAAAATGAGGCTCCGCACCAGTCGGACAGCTGCATAGTACATGAGATCTGGGTTTGGGGCTCCGGACATGAGACCCCTTAAAGATTGGCAGATATGGTCAGAGGGTACAGTAAGGTGTATTCCTTTGGAAGGTACTTTTGATGTCTGGAGGTAAGGAGACCCCGGAATAAAAATACCTGGGAAGTAGTTGAGCTGTGGCTTCAGAAATCTGTAATGATGAGTGGGTTGATGGATGTGTAGGACACGTTTGTGTGGTTAAAATTCTCAGGCCTGTTTTTGGACTTTGTGTGGCTGGTCCATGCAAGATTTGGAGCTGCTCTCGTGTTTTTCCCATTGTATTTTTTCTAGCACTAAAAGAGTGAAGGCAGCATTCCGCCTGGTTGTTTTGTTTTTTCATTTTTGTTTTGGGAACTATGAAATATCTCCCCCACATTTGTATCTAAATGTTTGTCTCATGTTTTAGTCTTTTCATTGTTTGTATGTAGTAACATGAATATGTTTGAACCTACCGTGGCGGCCCTCCTACGTGTCGCGGCTGTTGTATTTTAGTAGGAACGTGAAAGTAAGGGTTACAGAGGGTTCAGTTATTATCGATTTTGTGGAATGTCAGTGACAATTTACCAATGTACACGAATGTTGTATTGTTTACCATTCTTTGCAGGTTATATATGAAGGATAGAGTAATAACTTCTGTTTATAAGTATCTTTTCAGATCCAAGGAGTTTCTGGAAGTGTATGTACATAGAAAGTAGGTGTATGTAGATAGCTGTACACATGTATAAATACACACGCCTAAGAAGGTAAAAGTATAATAGGCTATTTCCCCGTTCTCATTGTTTTTTTCTGCACCATTCTAAACCCTGCGTGTCATCCTCCAGTATGTAATGAGGAGGGAAAGGGGGGATGATAATGGTGAGAATAACAATTTTCAAACCAATAATACTAACCGCTCTAATTCTAGCCAAGTTTGTGACCTAGTAGGAAGACTTTCTTCCTTTGATGGAATTTGAATCAGAAAGCAGCAGTCCGGTGAAGGAGGCTCCCATCCCAGATGCTAAGAACCTTTTTGTCAATGGTTCCAGGTATTACACCCCGGATGGTAAGCCACGCAGTGACCACAGTCATTGAGTTAGGTTTGTTTGGAGGTCAACCAAAAACGGGGTTGTACTTTCCTCAGCAGCTAGAGCAAAAAGAGAACACCAAATCTCAACACAGGATGGAACTGTGGAGATTTACTAGGTAGGGCAGTGCCACGTCCTAAAAGAAGGGAAGTGGAAAAAATGGACTTTATAGGCACCAATCATAAAATTAAAAATAAATATTTTATCATACAAATAGTACACAAAACCAAAAACACAAACATGTTAAAACATTGCAGTAAAGTGCAGAAGGCTAGCTAGTTCTCTCTCAAAATTGGCACTGCAGTTGTGTTTATGTATTTACCTTTGTTTTTAATTTTAAAAGAACATTTTTTTTCAGGTGCGATCTACTGTTTACCTGTGTTTATTGGCCCTTTGTCTCAGGCTTGCAGTGGAGACCCGGTTGATGCCAGCCTCTGGACTCTGCCGACTTGTTGGTATACCCAACCACATGTGCGGCCGGGTAGCCGCATTCCGCTCCCCTTGGGAGACGGTTTTTGCGGCTCTACGTTAAGGCCTGATGTCCTCCCACTATGTGTGTGTTTGTTATCTCCCTCATGTTTTCCCATCATCTTTAGGCTTCCTTCCATCTGCCTTTTACAGCGTTACTCTGCGCTGTTACTGTGGAGGTGCCACCAGAGGGAGCTCTCAGCCCTGTTACCTTTAGGACTGCGCTCCCCTTACACGACCGTGTCTACGGCGTTCGCTTGTTGTGTACTGCGCATGCGCGGCCGGGCGTGGGTGCGCGCGCAGCCCTGCTCGGCCGATTCAGGTGTTGCACAAGATGCACACCTGATTGGGGCGTGTATTTAAGGCTATCATTCTAGCCTACTACCACGCCACCTCTTACATATGGTGCTCTGGTTTCTGGACCTTATCTACACCATTGCATCCTGTCTGGTAAGATTTCCCTATGGCTTTACCTTTAGTTACTGCATACTTAATATCTATGGTTATACTCCATGCATCGCTGGTATTTGCTTACATGTAGTTATGTTTCTTTTGTTGTAGATGGCTTTCATCTGACTTTTGCCAAACTGCTTGCACTGCTGCATATAAAACCCCAATACAGCCCTGTCTTTCTCTTTTCTCTGGCTGGTTGTTTTGTTGTTTGTTCCACAAGACCTATACAGCTCAAATTACCTCTAATAAGGTGAGACCCTGTATGTTTTCATTTCCTTTAATGGTTTCCTATTACTACTCCTTTATATATATTTATATATATGTATATCCAGCTCTACATTGATGTATATCTACAAATACTTTCTAGAAACAGCGCTGTTGATCATCAAGCAGTCTTGCTATCTACAAGCCTTTGTTTGCATTAGACATTTCCCAGCCACCTAGAGGCAATATTTTATGGTTTCCCTGAGGTAGGCTCAACTTCACATGCCCATATTTCTTCATCCCTTACCTCCGTTTCCTCTACTTTCTTTTCCCCTCCCCTTTTATCCTTTCCCCCCCTCCCCCCCCCCCTCCTTGTATTTATTTATTTTCTTCTCTTTTCTTTTATCCTTTTTTTTCTCTCCTCATGCATGGAGTGAGCTCTCTGATTTTACCACCTTTGAAGCTTGGTATGGCTATACACAGTCGGGATTGCAACTTTGCTGCCTCTCTGCTGTCTTTATCCGGTTTTTGCACCTTTTACGGTTCTACTACCAGGCACGTCCCCACATGTGAGTTTTTGTCACCTTGTGCATGTCGTTTGTGGAGTCCACCTGCTGGTCTCTTCATGGTACTCCCTGCTACTGATTGAGACGTACTGCCATAAGGTTTAAAGCTAATATTAACTGTATGTATATTTTTTTGTTTGTGTGTTTGTTCTCTCTCTCTTCCCCTCTACAGACGACTCAAACGAGCTCCTGAAGAAGCATATAATTGCGAAACATGTAGAGCTTTGTTAGTTTGATGTTTTTTATGTTGATCAGAGGGATACGTCCCTTCTCTAAGGGTATGCCTCTCTGGAGTCTTTGACCCACTTTTGAGAGAGAACTAGCTAGCTTTCTGCACTTTACTGCAATGTTTCAACATGTTTGTGTTTTTGGTTTTGTGTACTATTTGTATAATAAAATATTTATTTTTTATTTTATGATTGGTGCCTATTTTTTCCACTTTCCTCAGCAGCTGTCGACATTCTCAGCTGATGGGGTGGGTGCAGTCACTGTAACATGAACTTCAAAAGGTCCCCCACAGGGTTCACGAGTCCCTCCTGGACCCTGACACAATAACCGGTTTATATTCTTTCCAACCAGGTGACTGGGTCATTGTAAAGAAGCTTGAGGGACAAGACAACTGGGTTCTCGCCAGCCACTGCAAGAAGCTGCTCAACTACACCAAAGAATGAGGAGTATCTTTATTTATTTATATTTTTTAGTTTAGTATATTTTGGCAAGGGTAATGATGAAAAGCATCCCAACTTATTGTTTAAAGTGTATTCTCCAATTAGCTAAGAAAGTGAACAGGACACATGGTTGGGTCTACTCTGAATCTCCACCGAGCTCTAGTGCCCCAGTGATGACAGCGGTACATGCTATATATGATGTTCAGATTGGTATGAGGAGTTTTGACAAACTAGTAATAACTCCAGACACTTTGTTGTGGAAATTTTTATTAATGTATGTTGTCAGACGCCCCCCAATGTCAGTTTTGCTGTAATACCCTCATGTGAGGATATTCGCACATTCAGACATTGGTGGAAGACCATTGGATGCGGAAACCTTCCCGTGGTCACGGCGGATCTGTTTGCTCTTTTAAGGATGTCTGTTTATGTCTCTCCACGGAACTGGCCACTCCATGGAGAACGCATTTCAACTCCTAAGTAAGCAAGTCTGCGTACTTTGAGAACCACAGCATAACCACACAGAGTTATGGCCCACTGGGCCATAGTATAGTACGGTTCACATCACTGGTAGCAATGGGAGTGTGCACACGGTTGTGTTCAAAGCCATGTGCTTGCCGCATGGTTTTGCACACCACCATCTGCACACGTCACTACTGTATTTCTATTCGAATGTATACATGTCTGTGATTGGTTCTGTATTTAACCCTGTTGGAAGGGTTTCTGTATTGTCCTATCCTGTGTTAAATCCTTATATGGTCATATCCTGTGAGGTCACTTCCCATGTAAGACGTGATTGGCTGCTGGAACCATCACTTCCTGTTTTTGTGATAATAAAAGGGGCTTGCTGGCTGGTGTGAGGGGGCCATGCGGAGATGAGGACGTAAGAATGTGGTGATGTCTGTTTACTGGGGGATGGGGAACCAGAGGGGAGACATACGATCAAAAGGTACGTTATATCATTAAGACGGAAATGGGTGCTTATTAGCACAGGAGATATGGCTGTGTGCATAGCTTACAGCCTTCTTTCTACCATACACTTGTCAATAGAATTTAACGATACCCATTTTAGAAATGTAAAATGAGTTATAATTTTAACAATAGCTCTGGATCTTGCCAGCTTTGGTATCAGGAGAACTAGGTAGCCCACAAGTGTGCTCCAACTCTAGTTTGGTATTAATGTGGATCTACAGCTTATAAGGTAATTCCCCGTAAGGCAAGAGGTTCCTGTGTGTTGGTGAAACTCGTCCCAGCATCTTATGTCGCGTCCGATCGTGAGGATCTGATGGTACGAGAGAAGGTGAGAATGGCAGGAAGAGCTAGAAGTGAAATGTTCACCAACCCCGACCAGGTCTGGGCATGGTTTCCTGCTTGTACATGGTGGGGGCTGAGCTTATGAAACGATTGAACAATTTCTCATCCATTGTGGATGGGAGGTTCAATGTAACTGTTGAAGCCACAAGGAAGTTCCCACAGTCCAAGGGGGTTTCTGGGAATTCATAAGTAAAGATTGTTATATCTGGATCGGGGATACTAGTGACAAAGTTCAGGCCCATATGGATAAGGTTTAGATTCCTGCAAGGCAAAGCCAGAGCTATAGATAGTGAAGGTTGAAATCCTTTTAAGGGTCTGGGAATCTTTGGGAATTTTTTATTTTTTCAGCAGATCATGGATGAAGGAAGTAGGGGTATATATACTCATGTTGTTCTTGTTTCTATTCTTTCTATATGCTGTGACGAGGTGTTCCTGTTGCCTGATTGGATGAGTGAACAGAGCCCGAGCAGATGACTACATCTTCCTCACTGAGATGAGACGCCCCGAAGCCCAACTCACGTAGAAGACACAGAGGATCCCAGACCGGCCTTCATGTCCTCCTCTAATTCATCCCTCCTGAAGAACAGAGTCTACAAGTCAAGCCGTGTTTTCCTTTTTATTGGACTTAAGGACTGATTAAGAAGAAGATCAGGATTCATCGAGGGACACATGGGAGCATATGACAAGAGGAGGGACTGTTGTTGAAATTTTATGAAGATGTATATAATATATATTGTCATTGTGTTGCCCAGTGTTAGTTCTCCCGCTCTAAAGACCTGACTGGGGCTGGTTGAGATCCGTTTGGTAGTGAAAAGCTTCCTGAAGATGTAGTGAAGTGTTTGC
This sequence comes from Lithobates clamitans, assembly GCA_037952925.1. Taxonomy (NCBI): domain Eukaryota; kingdom Metazoa; phylum Chordata; class Amphibia; order Anura; family Ranidae; genus Lithobates; species Lithobates clamitans. The sequence goes on along the minus strand of JBBGZY010002877.1, from coordinate 273,666 downwards.
GGAGAGAGGATATGTCCGCCAGTGAAGGGCCCCTGTTGCGATGCACAGAACGATCGTCTGGGGGGATGTTCACTCTGCAAAGACATTATCAGTTTAGCGGATGTGCGCTCGTGTCACCCCTGTGTGCCTGATCAACATATTTGGGAGGGGGGGCGTGGTGTGCACCTACAGCTAATCTCCCACCCACAGGAACTGTATTATAATCCGGGGATGTTCTCTGAACAACGCAGAATAAGGATTCACACCAACGATAAAAACGGGAGTCTTTGAATGGTCGTGGTCGGGAGCAGCGTTCATGATCTCAGGCTTCCTTTGTCCTGCTGAAGCTTACAGAGACAGGGGGCGGGAGATCGTAGACGCTGCCCCCGCCCAGACACGCCCATAAGACTCCCCTAGTCATTGTTCATTGGTTGTTGTATAACCCCTCTGGTTTGAAGGAATGCCTGTGCTTGATTGGTCGATTGTGAAACCATGAGGCTCTATTTGTTATAAGAATAAAGATTGCTCCGAGGTTCAGGTCAGCTGGTTTGAGATGATGGAGCCAAGAAGGTGACTGTCTGTTTATTGAGGAAATGCGGGAGATACGGGGTGTATAAAGATGAATTATACCAAGAGGCTGAAAGGGCGCTTAAAGAGTATAGTGGTTTTTCCACGACAGGAGTCAGTGCTCAGACCATACGCCGCACACTGCATCAAATTGGTCTGCATGGCTGTCATCCCAGAAGGAAGACTCTTCTAAAGATGATGCACAAGAAAGTCCACAAACAGTTTGCTGAAGACAAGCAGACTAAGGAGATGGATTACTGGAACCATGTCCTGTGGTCTGATGAGACCTAGATAAACGTATTTGGTTCAGATGGTGACAAGCGTGTGTGGGGGCAACCAGGTGAGGAGGACAAAGACAAGTGTGTCTTGTCTACAGTCAAGCATGGTGGTGGGAGTGTCATGGTCTGGGGCTGCATGAGTGCTGCCGGCACTGGGGGCTACAGATCATTGAGGGGACCATGAATGCCAACATGTACTGTGACATACTGAAGCAGAGCATGATCCCCTCCCTTCAGAGACTGGACCGCAGGGCAGTATTCCAACATGATACTCCATATCTCTGCAACATGATGGTGTGACCCCACCCATAGCAATCCTCCTCCAATAAGGACCATTCTTTGGACTCCAGTGGAAACCCCCTATAATAATAGAAGATCTCCCACAGGCTCCTCCCACATCACAAAGCTGATTGGCTCACCCCGATATCACCAGCATTCCCCCCTCCGCCCATCATGACTCCACCCAAAACTCCGACCCCAAAACAAATCACCAATCATTTTGCTGCAAAAATGGTTTATTAGACTTTGTACACGGCGCTCTATACAGGAGGAGCTCCGCCCCCAACGTATTTACATCCTTCATACAACGTCCGCCGTGTGCTCAGCGCCGGGAGAAATCTCCACCTGAAACAGAGAAAACAGGAAGTGGGTGGAGTCAGTGCATTGAACTCTGCCCTAGACTGTACTGGGGGGCTCCGCCCATGTGACACCTCCCTGGGACACACTATGGAAGAAAAACCCCATTTAAAAGGTGAACTCCACACAAAATCAATGCCCCTCTCCCCATTGTGGGAGGGGCAGAGACACAAACTACTGCAGGAAATCTCATAATTGTGGGAGGAGCAGATACACAAACTACTGCAGGAAATCTCCCCATTGTGGGAGGGGCAGAGACACAAACTACTGCAGGAAATCTCATAATTGTGGGAGGGGCAGAGACACAAACTACTGAGGGAAGTCTCATATTGTGGGAGGGGCAGAGACACAAAATACTGCAGGGAAATCTCCCCATTGTGGGAGGGGCAGAGACACAAACTACTGCAGGAAATCTCCCCATTGTGGGAGGGGCAGAGACACAAAATACTGCAGGGAAATCTCCCCATTGTGGGAGGGGCAGAGACACAAACTACTGCAGGAAATCTCCCCATTGTGGGAGGGGCAGAGACACAAACTACTGCAGGGAGATCTCCCCATTGTGGGAGGGGCAGAGACACAAACTACTGCAGGAAATCTCCCCATTGTGGGAGGGGCAGAGACACAAACTACTGCAGGAAATCTCCCCATTGTGGGAGGGGCAGAGACACAAACTTCTGCAGGAAATCTCCCCATTGTGGGAGGGGCAGAGACACAAACTACTGCAGGAAATCTCCCCATTGTGGGAGGGGCAGAGACACAAACTACTGCAGGAAATCTCCCCATTGTGGGAGGGGCAGAGACACAAACTACTGCAGGGAAATCTCCCCATCGTGGGAGGGGCAGAGACACAAACTACTGCAGGGAAATCTCCCCATTGTGGGAGGGGCAGAGACACAGGAAATCTCCACATTGTGGGAGGGGCAGAGACACAAACTACTGCCGGAAATCTCCCCATTGTGGGAGGGGCAGAGACACAGGAAATCTCCCCATTGTGGGAGGGGCAGAGACACAAACTACTGCAGGAAATCTCCCCATTGTGGGAGGGGCAGAGACACAAACTACTGCAGGAAATCTCCCCGTTGTGGGAGGGGAAGAGACACAAACTACTGCAGGAAATCTCCCCATTGTGGGAGGGGCAGAGACACAAACTACTGCAGGAAATCTCACCATTGTGGGAGGGGCAGAGACACAAACTACTGCAGGAAATCTCCCCATTGTGGGAGGGGCAGAGACACAAACTACTGCAGGAAATCTCCCTATTGTGGGAGGGGCAGAGACACAAACTACTGCAGGAAATCTCCCCATTGTGGGAGGGGCAGAGACACAAACTACTGCAGGAAATCTCCCCATTGTGGGAGGGGCAAGGACACAAACTACTGCAGGAAATCTCCCCATTGTGGGAGGGGCAGAGACACAAACTACTGCAGGGAAATCTCCCCATTGTGGGAGGGGCAGAGACACAAACTACTGCAGGAAATCTCCCCATTGTGGGAGGGGCAAGGACACAAACTACTGCAGGAAATCTCCCCATTGTGGGAGGGGCAGAGACACAAACTACTGCAGGGAAATCTCCCCATTGTGGGAGGGGCAGAGACACAAACTACTGCAGGAAATCTCCCCATTGTGGGAGGGGCAGAGACACAAACTACTGCAGGAAATCTCCCCATTGTGGGAGGGGCAAGGACACAAACTACTGCAGGAAATCTCCCCATTGTGGGAGGGGCAGAGACACAAACTACTGCAGGGAAATCTCCCCATTGTGGGAGGGGCAGAGACACAAACTACTGCAGGAAATCTCCCTATTGTGGGAGGGGCAGAGACACAAACTACTGCAGGAAATCTCCCCATTGTGGGAGGGGCAGAGACACAAACTACTGCAGGAAATCTCCCCATTGTGGGAGGGGCAAGGACACAAACTACTGCAGGAAATCTCCCCATTGTGGGAGGGGCAGAGACACAAACTACTGCAGGGAAATCTCCCCATTGTGGGAGGGGCAGAGACACAAACTACTGCAGGAAATCTCCCCATTGTGGGAGGGGCAAGGACACAAACTACTGCAGGAAATCTCCCCATTGTGGGAGGGGCAGAGACACAAACTACTGCAGGGAAATCTCCCCATTGTGGGAGGGGCAGAGACACAAACTACTGCAGGAAATCTCCCCATTGTGGGAGGGGCAGAGACACAAACTACTGCAGGAAATCTCCCCATTGTGGGAGGGGCAAGGACACAAACTACTGCAGGAAATCTCCCCATTGTGGGAGGGGCAGAGACACAAACTACTGCAGGGAAATCTCCCCATTGTGGGAGGGGCAGAGACACAAACTACTGCAGGAAATCTCCCCATTGTGGGAGGGGCAGAGACACAAACTACTGCAGGAAATCTCCCCATTGTGGGAGGGGCAAGGACACAAACTACTGCAGGAAATCTCCCCATTGTGGGAGGGGAAGAGACACAAACTACTGCAGGAAATCTCCCCATTGTGGGAGGGGCAGAGACACAAACTACTGCAGGGAAATCTCCCCATTGTGGGAGGGGCAGAGACACAAACTACTGCAGGAAATCTCCCTATTGTGGGAGGGGCAGAGACACAAACTACTGCAGGAAATCTCCCCATTGTGGGAGGGGCAGAGACACAAACTACTGCAGGAAATCTCCCCATTGTGGGAGGGGCAGAGACACAAACTACTGCAGGAAATCTCCCCATTGTGGGAGGGGCAAGGACACAAACTACTGCAGGAAATCTCCCAGTTGTGGGAGGGACAGAGACACAAACTACTGCAGGAAATCTCCCCATTGTGGGAGGGGCAGAGACACAAACTACTGCAGGAAATCTCCCCATTGTGGGAGGGGCAAGGACACAAACTACTGCAGGAAATCTCCCAGTTGTGGGAGGGACAGAGACACAAACTACTGCAGGAAACCTCCCCGTTGTGGGAGGGGCAGAGACACAAACTACTGTAGTATAAAGATGCAACACTCACCCTGACAACTGCTGCACTCGCAGCTTTGAATGACGGGAAGGACCACTGGCTCCTCCCCCCCGTCCTCACATTGGAGGTTGAGGATCTTCACCGGGGTGTCGGGGTCCAGTCTGTAGCTGCAGCAGTCGCACACCGTCTGGAGGTAGGGCTCCTGGAAGACAGAGGACAAGCATGACACCATTCTGAGACAACGTGGGCACATAATGACCCGTCCCCTTCCTAAACACCTGGACACATAGATGGCATCCTCCTGCCCGTATTATAGGTCCCTAGATCGGGTGTTCCTCCTACATCTCCCTTCTCACCTCAGCCAGGACGTTGGTCCAGGAAGTGCAGCGGCCCCGGCAGAAGCTGACCTCCACCTGGTCCAGGTAACAGTTGCCTTTGGTGATGTTCCGGAGTTCTGTGTGGAGGCGGCACACCGGCGATCGCTCGTCTGCGGGTAAAGAGGATGCGTTATTCAATATTCATATTATCGGACTGGACACCAATCCCTGGACACGTCAAGTTGGAGCCTGGGATCTCCTACCTGGGATCTCCTTGCGGCACACGGGGCAGCACTCTCCGGGCTCCTGTACCTTCACCTCTCCCTGCCGGGGGGGGACACAAAGGTTATTACACCCAATGCAGTCCATAGACATAACAATAAGTGGGATTGGGGGAGGGGATCTGTGATCTCGAACTATTCCAGGATCTGGGTCTCACCTCCACACAGTAGAGCGGGGGACACACAGGTGCACAGACTCCAAGACCGTTTACACAGTGGCACGCGTGACACCCGTCCTGCCATGTCGCTCCCGCCTGTAAAAAACACAAATTACAGAATTTTCCATCATCTAAGAGATAAGGTCCATCAGACCCATTCCAGGTCCTAGCTCAATGCATGCTGGGAGCTGTGGGAAATAATGGGGTGAGGCAAGAATATCTTCTGACGTTTGACCTCCACTCATAAATGGTGTGACCGTGGACATGGAGCAAGTGATTGAGTTCCCATTTGAGCTCACACACAACCTTCAGAGATTCTATTGGCTGAAAATCGATTAGGGCAATCACCCACCTGGATCCCAATTTCAGACTAGGCTTCATGGTGATCCGAAGTCACCACCTGCCAAGAAGGGAAGCTTTTGATTGGCCCATTCTGCATACAGTATATAAGGCCGCCATATAAGGTTTTGGGATGTGCACAGCCAATGAAGGGTCTAAAGTGGGGTCTGGAGAAGCAGTTAACGTGGAGAGGTCTACCTGGACCCCATATCAGACTCAGTTTCATTGTGGTCTGAAGTCACCACCTGCCAAGAGGGGAGGCTTTTAATTGGCTCAGTCTGTATATTTTTTGTCTGCCAAATAAAGGTTTGGGATGAGCCCAGCCCATGAAGGGTCCAAAGTGGAGTCTGGCGGAGAAGTCAACATGTAGAGGATATTCCTCCAAATCTATTATTCTACTTCCACACAACCCTCAATGATTCCACTGGCGAGTGGCGACCAAATCAATAAGGGCACTCACTCACCTGGACCCTACCTATGTCATTAGAGTCAACATCTTTGTGATTTAAAGTCACCAACTGCCAATAAGGGAAGCTTTTCATTGGCCCATTCTGCATTCATAGGGCTGAAGATGTGCCATGGGCCGTGACGGGTCCAGACTGGAGCCTGGAGGGGAAGTTGGTTTAAAGATGTTGTTCTCCAAAACTCCGCTGTTCTATGACCACACAACTCCCAATGATTCTTTTGGCCACCAACTGATAATGGCAATCACCCCCCTGGACCTCATATCATCAGACTTGGCCTCATGGTTAATTGAAGTCAACACCGGCCGAGAATGAAAGTGTTTGATTGGCCCAGTCTACATATTTATGGCTGCCATATAAAAACTGAGGATGTGCACGGCTTGTGAAGGGTCCAAAGTGGAGTCTGGAGTAGAGGTTGATGTAGAAAGGTCAATCCCCAAAAATCTGCTGTTCTACCTCCACACAGCTCTCAATGGTCCTATTGGCCACCAATCAACAATGGCAAACTCCCACCTAGACCCCGTGTCATCAGACTCAACCTCATGGTGATCTGAAATCACCTCTTGCCAAGAAGGGAAGCTTTTGATTGTCCCAATCTGGCTGCCATATAAAGGTTTGGGATGTGCATGGCCTGTAAAAAGTCCCGAGTGGAGTCTGAAGGAGAGGTTAGAGTGAGGAGGCCACTCCCCGAAAATCTGCTGTTCAACCTTCACACAGCCCTCAATGGTCCCATTGGGCACCAATCGATAACGGCAACCACCCACCTGGCCCCAATGTCACCAGCCTTATCATGATTTGAAATTCAGGTCACCTCCTGCCAAGAAGGGAAGCCTCTGATTGGCCCATCGTGCAGATTTATGACTGCCATATAAATGGATTGCGATATGCCTGGCCTGTGAAGGGTGTAGAGTAGAGTCTGTAGGAGAGGTCAGGGTGGAAAGGTAAATTCTCAAAAATCTACTGTTCCTTACAACCATCAATGGTTCCATTGGCCACCAATCTATAATGACATTGATCCACCTGAACCCAATGTCATCAGATTCAGCCTCATTGTGATCTGATGTCACCACCTGCCAAGAGTGGAAGCGTTTGATTGGCTCATTCTGCATATATAAGGGCGCCATATAAAGGGTTTGGGATTTACACGGCTCCTGAAGGGTCCAGAGTGGAGTCTGGAGGAGAGGTCGGGTTGGAGAGGTTGTTTCCTGAAAATCTGCTGTTCTACCTCCACACAACCCTCAATAGTTCCACTGGTCACCAATCAATAAGGGCAATCACCCACCTGAACCCTAATATCATCAGACTTGACTCATCCTGATTTGAAGTCATCACCTGCCAAGAAGGGAAGCTTTTGATTGGCCCATTATGCTTATATAAGTTTTGGGATGAGTATGGTCCATGAAGGGACAAGAGTGGAGTCTGCAGGAGAGGCCGGAGTGGAGAGGTCATTCCCTGAAATCTGCTGTTCTACCTTCACACAACCCTCAATGGTCCTATTGACCACCAATCATTAAGGGCAATCATCCAGCTGGACCCCATAGGGTCAGACTCCAGCTCATTGGGATTTGGCATCACCACCTGCCAAGAAGGAAAGCTTTTGATTGGCCCATTCTGCTGATATAAGGTTTAGGATGAGCATAGTCCATGAAGGGACAAAAGTGGAGTCTGCAAGAGAGGTCGGAGTGGAGAAGCCATTCCTTGAAATCTGCTGTTCTACCTTTACACAACCCTCAATGGTCCTATTGACCACCAATAATTAACCCTCAATGGTCCTATTGACCACCAATAATTAAGGACAATCTCCCACCTGGACCCCATAGGATCAGACTCCGCCTCATTGTGATTTGGCATCACCACCTGCCAAGAAGGGAAGTGTCTGGTTGGCCCATTCTGCATATTTATGGCCGCCATAAAAGGGTTTGAGATGAGTATGGCGGCAAAGGGTCCAGAGTGGAGTCTGGAGGAGAGGTAATTCCCGAAGTCTGCTGTTCTACCTCCACACATCCCTCAATGATCCATTGGCCACCGGTTAATAATGGCGACCACCCACCCGGACCCCATGTCATCAGACTCATCATGAAGTTCAGGTCACCACCTACCAAGAAGGGAAGCTTTTGAATGGCCCAATCTGCATATATAAGGCCGCCACATAAAGGACTGGGATTTACATGAAGGGTCCAGAGTGGAGTCTGGAGGAGAGGTTGGGTTGGAGAGGTCATTCCCCAAAAATCTGCTGTATGTGGCTCTTCGGGAGCAGCCAATGTAAACCAGAATGAAGGGTCACCGTACCTCATAGAGCTGTCCATCGTGTTCACACTCGCAGTGTGCAGGACTCACACACTGTCCTGTACTGCTCCGGTAAGTCCCCGTCTCACACACACAGCTCCCCAAGGTGCCGCTGCTACAGTTCCTCCATGGTTCTCTGTACAGTTCCTGACAAGTCCGTTCACACAACTCATCATCCATGGAAGGACGTCTCCATCTCTCCCTGATGGGACAACCTGACCGGAGACAGAGGAAATGTCAGGAACCCAACAAGTGTACAGTCCCTGAACTATGTCCCTGATGGTGTACAGTCCCTGAACTATGTCCCTGATGGTGTGTACAGTCCCTGAACTATATCCCTGATGGTGTGTACAGTCCCTGAGCTATGTCCCTGATGGTGTGTACAGTCCCTGAACTATGTCCCTGATGGTGTGTACAGTCCCTGAACTATGTCCCCGATGGTGTACAGTCCCTGAGCTATGTCCCTGATGGTGTGTACAGTCCCTGAACCATGTCCCTGATGGTGTGTACAGTCCCTGAACTATGTCCCTGATGGTGTGTACAGTCCCTGAGCTATGTCCCTGATGGTGTGTACAGTCCCTGAACTATGGCCCCGATGGTGTACAGTCCCTGAACTATGTCCCTGATGGTGTGTACAGTCCCTGAGCTATGTCCCTGATGGTGTGTACAGTCCCTGAACTATGTCCCCGATGGTGTACAGTCCCTGAGCTATGTCCCTGATGGTGTGTACAGTCCCTGAACCATGTCCCTGATGGTGTATAGTCCCTGAACTATGTCCCCGATGGTGTACAGTCCCTGAACTATGTCCCTGATGGTGTACAGTCCCTGAACTATGTCCCTGATGGTGTACAGTCCCTGAGCTATGTCCCTTATGGTGTGTACAGTCCCTGAGCTATGTCCCAGATGGTGTGTACAGTCCCTGAACTATGTCCCTGATGGTGTGTACAGTTCCTGAGCTATGTCCCTGATGGTGTACAGTCCCTGAACTATGTCCCTGATGGTGTGTACAGTCCCTGAACTATGTCCCTGATGGTGTGTACAGTCCCTGAACTATGTCCCTGATGGGGTGTACAGTCCCTGAGCTATGTCCCTGATGGTGTGTACAGTCCCTGAACTATGTCCCCGATGGTGTGTACAGTCCCTGAACTATGTCCCTGATGGGGTGTACAGTCCCTGAACTATGTCCCTGATGGTGTATAGTCCCTGAACTATGTCCCTGATGGTGTACAGTCCCTGAACTATGTCCCTGATGGTGTACAGTCCCTGAACTATGTCCCTGATGGTGTACAGTCCCTGAACTATGTCCCTGATGGTGTGTACAGTCCTTGATGGTGTGTACAGTCCCTGAACTATGTCCCTGATGGTGTGTACAGTCCCTGAACTATGTCCCTGATGGTGTGTACAGGATGGTCGGCCACTCACTACAATCTGGGAGGTGACAGTCCCTCTGGCGGCTCGCGGTCCCTGTACATTCCTCTCCATCATACAGACGCAGTTGCGTTTTCCGCCGCTGTGCGGTCTGGACTCCGGTACCACATGTGACAGAACACGGCGACCAGTCCGACCACGAGGACCACTGACAGTCCACTGTAAGGAAAGATGAATCAGAAGAATTGACCCCACCCAGGAGGATCTACCACAGGAGGCGGGTCAATAACTAGCCAACCACAGAGAAGGATAGTGATCCTAGGGGGTGGGACTTACCAGCACAGTCCTCTGCAGTGCACAGGAAGCTTCCCATGTGGCAGGTGCTGCAAGACAGACAAGATATGATACATATGAAGGGTCCCTGCAGGGACCGAGTGTACCCCGCATCGCCTCTGTTACATATGAAGGGTCCCTGCAGGGACCGAGTGTACCCCGCATCGCCCCTCTTACATATGAAGGGTCCCTGCAGACCCCGCATCGCCCCTCTTACATATGAAGGGTCCCTGCAGACCCCGCATCGCCCCTCTTACATATGAAGGGTCCCTGCAGGGACCGAGTGTACCCCGCATCGCCCCTGTTACATATGAAGGGTCCCTGCAGGGACCGAGTGTACCCCGCATCGCCCCTGTTACATATGAAGGGTCCCTGCAGGGACCGAGTGTACCCCGCATCGCCCCTCTTACATATAAAGGGTCCCTGCAGGGACCGAGTGTACCCCGCATCGCCCCTCTTACATATGAAGGGTCCCTGCAGACCCCGCATCGCCCCTCTTACCAGTTGTTACATTGGTGGTAGATGATGGTGCCCGCCGGGTACGGCCTCCCCCGTTCCTCCAGCGTCAGGTTGGCTGTCCAGGGCAGGTGGGGTGAAGGTTGGAGGGCGCACATACAATCCTCCGGGGTGACGCAGACTCCGCCCTGTACGACCTGCAGGGGGCGTCAAACAGAGAGGAAATCAGACATGTTTGGGGTCCCACCGATCACATCAATCGATCGATACTACAAACCAATCCGCCCGCCCAACCATCTCACACCCCGCCCCCTTTTCTGACACTTTCTGTTTACAAATTTTACATTTTTACATTTTTACATTTTTATTTTTAGCAGAGACCCCAGAGAATAAAAAGGGCGACTTTTTATGTCGCGCCGTATTTTGCAAATGTCATTTTTTTGTAAAAATTTTTTTTTTATTTTATGAATAAAAAAAAAAATATTTACCTCAATTTTTTTGTATAATATAAAAGGAGAAGTTACGCCGAGTATATAGATACCTCACACGCTTTAAAACTGCGCACGCTCGTGGAACAGCGACGAACTCCGGTACTTAAAAATCTCCCTAGGAGAGAAGATCTGGTGCTGGAATGATCGCTCTCCCTCTAACGATCGCGGTGATACCTCACATGTGCGCTGCCAACGCACTTTACATATGAGGACGTGACTTACGTAAGTGTTCGTGCCTGCGTGCCAGTACGGAGGGGCGGGGCGCTTTACTTTTTTTTTTTTTCTTATTTATTTTACTTTTTATTTTCACACTGTCCCTTAAAAATAAAAAAGTTAAATAAATAACAAACAAAAAACATTTAAAGGGACAGTGTAAAAATAAAAAGTAAAATAAATAAGAACAAAAAATTGTTCGGAAGCTGCCCGGGTCATTTCCTGGGCGCACTGGTAATAACGGTAAGCCCGAGAAGCACCGGCGAGTGGTGGGAGAGAGGGGGGAAGGGGGGGGAGGGGGAAGGGGGGGAGAAGGGGGAAGGAGGGGAAAGGGGGTGGCATTCACAATTCCCGTCTATCCATTCAGTTCAGATCCCTCCCCTCCCCCCGGGGTCACCTACCTGTCCTCGGGGGCAGGCACAGCCGGGCTGGCACGTCTCATTCAGGCAGGCGGTGTCGGGTCGGAGGTCGGCGCAGGTCATAGGGCAGGAATTGGCGCAGTCGCTGTAGATCTGACCCTCGGGACACTCTGCGATTATTCATGGAGGATTATAAAGCAATCGATGATCAATCAGTCTGATCGGTACAGATAATCATAGAGATCTCCTATGTTGGCCCCGCCCCCGCGGTACCTGGAGTGCAGTTGTGGGAGTTGCAGGTTCGGTGGAGGACCAGCAGATCTGGACACTGTTCTCCGCCGGGATCGCCGGATACCAGGACCGATCGGTTCCTCTCGGAGACTCCTCCCCCGCAGCTGGCGCTACACTCGCTCCACGCGGACCAATGGCTGAGCTCGCAGCTCGCTAGATGGAGGTCGATGGAAACATTTTATGGTCAGGATCTCCACATCAATCGATGATCGGCTTATCCAATCAATCAGCAGGCAGCCAATCAGAACCAGATCTTTCATTGCCAAGTTAAATCTGATTGGCAGCTCACCGTGACCGGAACATTGGACCGTCTGTGTGTCTATGAGAAGGAGGAGATGTCTATGGGAAGGAGGAGATGTCTATGGGTAGGAGGCGATGTCTATGGGAAGGAGGCGATGTCTATGGGAAGGAGGAGATGTCTATGGGAAGGAGGCGATGTCTATGGGAAGGAGGAGATGTCTATGGGAAGGAGGAGATGTCTATGGGAAGGAGGCGATGTCTATGGGAAGGAGGCGATGTCTATGGGAAGGAGGCGATGTCTATAGGAAGGAGGAGATGTCTATGGGAAGGAGGCGATGTCTATGGGAAGGAGGAGATGTCTATGGGAAGGAGGAGATATCTATGGGAAGGAGGAGATGTCTATGGGAAGAACGCGATGTCTATGGGAAGGAGGAGATGTCTATGGGAAGGAGGCGATGTCTATGGGAAGAACGCGATGTCTATGGGAAGGAGGAGATGTCTATGGGAAGGAGGAGATGTCTATGGAAAGACATGAAGGTTGTGTGAGTGGTGTACTTGAGTTTGGTGTATCTGGGATTGTTGTATCTAGGATTGGTGTACTTAGGAGGAGATGTCTATGGGAAGGAGGCGATGTCTATGGGAAGGAGGCGATGTCTATGGGAAGGAGGCGATGTCTATGGGAAGGAGGAGATGTCTATGGGAAGGAGGCGATGTCTATGGGAAGGAGGAGATGTCTATGGGAAGGAGGAGATGTCTATGGAAAGGAAGAAATGTCTATGGGAAGGAGGAGATGTCTATGGGAAGGAGGAGATGTCTATGGGAAGGAGGCAATGTCTATGGGAAGGAGGCGATGTCTATGGGAAGGAAGAGATGTCTATGGGAAGGAGGAGATATCTATGGGAAGGAGGCGATGTCTATGGGAAGGAGGCGATGTCTATGGGAAGGAGGAGATGTCTATGGGAAGGAGGAGATATCTATGGGAAGGAGGAGATGTCTATGGGAAGAACGCGATGTCTATGGGAAGGAGGAGATGTCTATGGGAAGGAGGCGATGTCTATGGGAAGAACGCGATGTCTATGGGAAGGAGGAGATGTCTATGGGAAGGAGGAGATGTCTATGGAAAGACATGAAGGTTGTGTGAGTGGTGTACTTGAGTTTGGTGTATCTGGGATTGTTGTATCTAGGATTGGTGTACTTAGGAGGAGATGTCTATGGGAAGGAGGCGATGTCTATGGGAAGGAGGAGATGTCTATGGGAAGGAGGCGATGTCTATGGGAAGGAGGAGATGTCTATGGGAAGGAGGCGATGTCTATGGGAAGGAGGAGATGTCTATGGGAAGGAGGAGATGTCTATGGAAAGGAAGAAATGTCTATGGGAAGGAGGAGATGTCTATGGGAAGGAGGAGATGTCTATGGGAAGGAGGCAATGTCTATGGGAAGGAGGAGATGTCTATGGGTAGGAGGGGATGTCTATGGGAAGGAGGCGATGTCTATGGGAAGGAGGAGATGTCTATGGGAAGGAGGCGATGTCTATGGGAAGGAGACGATGTCTATGGGAAGGAGGCGATGTCTATGGGAAGGAGGGGATGTCTATGGGATGGAGGCGATGTCTATGGGAAGGAGGAGATGTCTATGGGAAGGAGGAGATGTCTATGGGTAGGAGGGGATGTCTATGGGAAGGAGGCGATGTCTATGGGAAGGAGGAGATGTCTATGGGAAGGAGGCGATGTCTATGGGAAGGAGACGATGTCTATGGGAAGGAGGCGATGTCTATGGGAAGGAGGGGATGTCTATGGGATGGAGGCGATGTCTATGGGAAGGAGGAGATGTCTATGGGAAGGAGGAGATGTCTATGGGAAGGAGGAGATGTCTATGGGAAGGAGGAGATGTCTATGGGAAGGAGGAGATGTCTATGGGAAGGAGGAGATGTCTATGGGAAGGAGGAGATGTCTATGGAAAGGAGGCGATGTCTATGGGAAGGAGGCGATGTCTATGGGAAGGAGGAGATGTCTATGGGAAGGAGGAGATGTCTATGGAAAGGAGGAGATGTCTATGGGAAGGAGGAGATGTCTATGGGAAGGAGGCGATGTCTATGGGAAGGAGGCGATGTCTATGGGAAGGAGGCGATGTCTATGGGAAGGAGGAGATGTCTATGGGAAGGAGGCGATGTCTATGGGAAGGAGGCGATGTCTATGGGAAGGAGGCGATGTCTATGGGAAGGAGGCGATGTCTATGGGAAGGAGGAGATGTCTATGGGAAGGAGGAGGTGTCTATGGGTAGGAGGCGATGTCTATGGGAAGGAGGAGGTGTCTATGGGAAGGAGGCGATGTCTATGGGAAGGAGGAGATGTCTATGGGAAGGAGGAGATGTCTATGGGAAGGAGGAGGTGTCTATGGGAAGGAGGCGATGTCTATGGGAAGGAGGCGATGTCTATGGGAAGGAGGCGATGTCTATGGGAAGGAGGAGATGTCTATGGGAAGGAGGAGATGTCTATGGGAAGGAGGAGATGTCTATGGGAAGGAGGAGATGTCTACGGGAAGGAAGAGATGTCTACGGGAAGGAGGAGATGATGTCTATGAGAAGGAGGAGATGTCTATGGGAAGGAGGAGATGTCTATGGGAAGGAGGCAATGTCTATGGGAAGGAGGAGATGTCTATGGGAAGGAGGCGATGTCTATGGGAAGGAGGCGATGTCTATGGGAAGGAGGCGATGTCTATGGGAAGGAGGCGATGTCTATGGGAAGGAGGAGATGTCTATGGGAAGGAGGAGATGTCTACTGGAAGGAGGTGATGTCTATGGGAAGAAGGAGATGTCTACGAGAAGGAGGAGATGTCTATGGGAAGGAGGCGATGTCTACGGGAAGGAGGAGATGTCTACGAGAAGGAGGAGATGTCTATGGGAAGGAGGCGATGTCTATGGGAAGGAGGAGATGTCTACGGGAAGGAGGAGATGTCTACGGGAAGGAGGAGATGTCTATGGGAAGGAGGAGATGTCTATGGGAAGGAGGAGATGTCTATGGGAAGAAGGAGATGTCTACGAGAAGGAGGAGATGTCTATGGGAAGGAGGCGATGTCTATGGGAAGGAGGAGATGTCTATGGGAAGGAGGCGATGTCTATGGGAAGGAGGAGATGTCTACGGGAAGGAGGAGATGTCTACGGGAAGGAGGTGATGTCTAAGGGAAGGAGGCGATGTCTATGAGAAGGAGGCGATGTCTATGGGTAGGAGGCGATGTCTATGGGAAGGAGGCGATGTCTATGGGAAGGAGGCGATGTCTATGAGAAGGAGGAGATGTCTATGGGAAGGAGGAGATGTCTATGGGAAGGAGGCGATGTCTACGGGAAGGAGGAGATGTCTACGGGAAGGAGGCGATGTCTATGGGTAGAAGGCGATGTCTATGGGAAGGAGGATATGTCTATGGGATGGAGGCGATGTCTATGGGTAGGATGTGATGTCTATGGGTAGGATGTGATGTCTATGGGCCGTACCTTCCTGTGTATGGTGGTATATCAGTCTGGCACTCCCCGCTGCCACCTTGGTGTCACCACTTACCTGGACACAGCTCACTATTACACTCCTCCACCTCCCGGCTCTCACTCCCACAGGCAGCTTCGTCTGGACCCCTCTCCGTACAGGAGCGGCTCCTCCACTTGTGGCCCCCACCACAGCTCACAGAACAGGGGCCCCACTCTGTCCAGGGCCCGTACACCGGACACAGGAGGTCTGTACAGGCGAAGGTGCCATTCACACAGGTGCTGAGGAGGAAGAAGACATGAAGGTTGTGTGAGTGGTGTACTCGAGTTTGGTGTATACAGGATTGGTGTATCTAGGATTGGTGAACCCACGATTGGTGAACCCAGGATTGGTGTACCTAGGATTGGTGAACCCAGGTTTTGTGAACCCAGGATTGGTGTACCCAGGATTGGTGTACCCATGATTGGTGTATCTAGGATTGGTAAACCCAGGATTGGTGTGCCTAGGATTGGTGTATCTAGGATTGGTGAACCCAGGATTGGTGTATCTAGGATTGGTGAACCCAGGATTGGTGTATCTAGGATTGGTGAACCCAGGATTGGTGTATCTAGGATTGGTGTTCCCAGGATTGGTGTATCTGGGATTGGAGTATACCTAGGATTGGTGTATTTAGGATTGATGTACCCAGGATTGGAGTATCTAGGATTGGTTAACCCAGGATTGGTGTATCTGGGGTTGGAGAATACTTAGGGTTGGTGTACCCATGATTGGTATATTTAGGATTGGTGTACCCAGGATTGGTGTATCTGGAATTGGTGTACCCAGGATTGGTGTATCCGGGATTGGACTATACCTAGGATTGGTGAACCATACTATTCTTAGACAATACCATCTACACATTGAATGGTGGTTGGATGAAGGTGTTGGTGCTCCCTGTGTGGATATAAATGTTGGGGGATCTTCTTAACACTCATTGGACCTGAAGAAGATACTTGGAGAAGATACGAAACATTCCAGAACAAGTTCAGCTAACCAACTACTACCAGATACACCATGACCTGGACAGATGAGAACCCTCACCAACCAAGAGAGGAGGAGGATTACGGAGCCATAAATAATAAATCACACAGTACTGGACCTAAGGACACAATGCCGAGGGGACATCGCTGTTCCTGGTATGAAGACAGTTCACAGAACCTCCCTAAATTATCATTCAGGAAATGTGCAACCAGCTCTAAAGATTCCGGATATTGTAACAGATGATACACAAACCCACCAATTGTTACATCCGATATGGACAATGGCACCGGGTTCATACTCTGTGCTGCCGTTGGACGTTGGCAGTCCACAGCGACAATCTTCCATTGGCACACAAGTCTTATCCTGCAAAAGCCAGCCTTCTGGACAGCGGCACCCTGCAAGAGAAGAGCAACGGGTCATGTTTCCACAAGGGTGACCAATAACTGGGTGGGGGGGGAATGATTTACAAACTGAGACTGGCCAATGGAAGGAGGGGAAGGCTGTAAGACTGACCAGTCACTGAGGAGGGGGTGGGGCAGCTGTAAGACTGACCAGTCACTGTAGAAAGGGTGGGACAGCTGTAAGAGTGACTGGTCACTGAGGGGACAGGAAGGGGCAGTGATTGGTCACTTGGGGGTGCACAGCCAAGAGTATCCAGTCACCGGTCGCTGTACAGTACGGCATGTATGTCACATGATAATAATGACTGAGCTGGCCATACCTGTCCGGCACTGTCCCTGTAGACATTCCACATGGTCCCAGAGGTCAGCACAGGAGCGAGGACACTTGTTGGCACATGCCACCTTGGAGGCCTTCCCGCGGTCCTCACAATTCTCTCCTTTGGGAGAAGAGAAGTCAGAAAAGTTTGCATAGGAGGCGTTACTAAGTCTAAATTCCAATTCTCTGGACGCTTACCTGGGCAGGCAGCCGTGTTACAGCTCTCAGACTGAAAGCGGGCGCCCTGGCACTGGGTCACGTCCATGGGGTGATAAACATGGCGCCATCTAGAGCGGAAACCACCACTGCAGGGCTCCCGGCAGGGACTCCATTCCCCCCACTCGTTCCAGATGCACAGATCTGAGCCAAAAAAAGGCGGACATCAGGGGCCTGTTCATATAAATCCACCCCATCCCCCACCACACAAGGGATACTCACCATCACAGACCCCCTGGTCGGGGCATAGCCTCTCCTGGGTCAGCTCCCCTCTACAAGATGGAGAATCTCGGCTCCATGGGAAGCCAGTCCGGGCATTCAGGCAGATCCGGTGTCGGTGCTGGACGGAGTAGAAAGATGGCGGTACGGAGTCATTGTGAGGTGACGGGATGCAGCGACTACACGGCGTCCACTCCGACCATTCGCTGAGAAAGGCTTCACCTACATAAGACATGCCCAACATGTTAGACAAGCCCCATGAAAAGAGAACCGGACAAAATCATCCAACCAGTGCCAGGACATCCAGCGCCGAAGGCAAAGATGCCAAAGTGTGCACCCCACCCCCCTCGGCTTCATGATGTGCAAGTTTAAAGGATCCTACTGGCAGCGGTCATTGGTCAAAACCACTGTCGCTGTCACTACTCCTGTCAGCCTTGTAACAGAAGGAAATCGCCCCCATCCCTACAGTACACCATTGTGCCCCCGGTACCCCCCTTCCTGCCCACCCCTTGTCCCGGCCCTGCATCTAACCTAAACCGATGAACACATTCTGTGATATCAGTCAAACGAAAACCATCTCCAACCAAGAGAGAGAACTTCATGAAGCCCCATGACCTCTGCACAACGTACCTTCTATATATTACATACAAAGCAGAGCGTCTACCTATCCAACTTGGTGCATTCTCCTGCCCCTGAGGAAGTCTGGTTCTCCATAAAACAGGTCAGGTATGTTCACCCTTAGTCTAAAGAGTTGGTTAAAGGGGTCACAGCACCCCACCGTAGAATACGGAGCCTCTATATCTATAAGCTCCATGAAGCCTATGCGGGCCGTGAACTCGGGCACCAAGGCATAGCTCTGCCTTCCTTATAGCACACCTGCCAATTAACTTTTCTGTAGGCTTTAGAGAGCGGCCACTTACAACACTTACCTTCACAGTTTTGTCTGTTACACTGCAGCTCCCCCTGGTGGCAGACGCTGGAAAGACATAACAAAAGACGGTTACCTCCAAATCAAGCGACCTAAAGAAATGCAACTCAAGGGGCCAATTGTACAATGGAATTCGAATGTACTAAAGTGCTTTATGGTCTTGTGATCTGGAGGACCACAAATAGGATGGATCTGGTGCCCTTCGGGGGAAGTCTGCCATCGGACTCACCACTCTCTGCAGCCAAGATGCACGGTGCCACCCGGGGCCAGATACGCCATCCCATCCTGAGATATGTATGGACAGCCGCACTCCGACGAATGGACACATTCGCCATTCTGCTCCAGGAACCCCTGAGGGGAAATATACGAGAGATGATGAAATCACACATTTCATAGAATAGGGACCCTCAGGAACCTTCTCTACTGACCACAGATTGACATAAAGATACCAAACCATAAATATACCAAACCATAAAGATACCAAACCATAAATCTATTCCAGGAAAATAAAATATAACAAGTCAATACTACGAATGCTGAATCATGCATCCCTCTCGAATGGAAAGATGCTTCACCCAACTGTCAGATGCTGGCTGCATAAAGTGGATGAGATCAACAAATTCGAGGATTTCGCACTCTTGGCACGACATAAAGAAGACAAATATTCCGAGCTGTGGAGAAGATGATGGAATTGGTTTGTCCTCTCTGAAGAAGGTTTCACCTTATTTGGCCCTTGGGTATTGAGCAGCTCATTTATCAATAGTTGTCTTGACGCCTCCAACCCAGGACCCCCTTTTTCCCTTCCCCCTCCTTTCCACCCCTCTATCCTCACCCCCTCCCCTCTTTTGCTTCCTTTACTTTCTTTCTTTTTTGCTGCTCTAACATGTTCTCCTTTTCTCTCCTTTTTCTGTGTAATTAAGATCATGGAAAATAGTGAAAGTGATTTCGGGACTTACTACAAATAACCTATTCTTATTATTTTTCTTTAACAATATGGCTTTGGTTTTCCACACTTTGTCTGTTGGGGCTTGATAGCAGCCCACATCGAAGTGTGGTTTATATAATATTTAGCTTAAAGGTTATATGGGATATATATGGGGTACTGTTTACTATTATTGTCGGGCACTTGAGATTTTTGCTCCGGACCGGAAGTGACGTCCATGCGCCCGGAACTTCCGGTAGGTGGTAATTCAATTTGGAGCCACATTTCCCATATAAGCACACCGATGGTGGCTGCTACTTATACCCCAGATGAAGTCTATTCAGACGAAACGCGTCGGTGAAGTGCTGCTATCACCATTGTGCCATCTTATGCGTTTAATCCTTGATTGACATGTGAGTGTTCATTTTTTACCAATTTTTAATTTAAAAATCTGAAACGTTATCACACTATGTGGAACAATTTTTGTCATTTTGGTTTTACCCTGTGAGCTGATTGTAAACCTCCCTGGGTGTCCCCTCCCCCCATCGGCTGTATCTTACTTTGATGTCCGTTTGAACACATACTGGTGTCCTATACCGTACCAAGTTTAGTGAGATCGAGGCTATCTGGATTGTCGCTGGTTTCTCATCAACCATGGTGTTTTGACACCCAAGCCTTTTTGATTTGAGAGGTATAAGCCCCTTCAAGTCCAACCTTTCTGGTAAGTCTTCAGATAATTGGTGGCGGTCTCCTCACAAGATTCCCTCACCTGTTGACTTTTATTGATGTCTACCGGTCTACAATTACCGACTCACGGACATTGTCCATAATCACCAGACCATTTGGTTTTTACTGCATTTCTGTCAGTTATCATGTGGTGGACATTTTCAGTGTTTTTTTATATTTATATATCCGTTTTCTTTTTTTATAAGCGCTTCATAATGTTTTCTATCTAATAACCTATTCTTAGGGACCACATTGTATGGTTTAGCCTCAAACGGAACGATGTATATATTTCACCTTCCATTTTTCCATCTATGTTGGTTTATTTCTATGCAGTTGTAATGTACGTCATATATATGTTTTACATTGTCTCTGT
This sequence comes from Lithobates clamitans, assembly GCA_037952925.1. Lineage (NCBI taxonomy): Eukaryota > Metazoa > Chordata > Amphibia > Anura > Ranidae > Lithobates > Lithobates clamitans. Next base: position 253,085 of record JBBGZY010002877.1, on the reverse strand, counting down.
AATGACCTGGACTCACCTTTTGGTGGGTTAAATGATTGGAAAAAAAAAAAAAGATACCAAACCAAGGTGGAGTCACCACAAGTGGAATGGATACTCTCAGAGACCCCCCCGGTCAGACAGTGGAGTGCCCAACCTTTACCTGGTCACTCTCCAGCATTGGCCCTGCACCCACCTCTCTGGCACTGAACTCAGACTTGACACTCACCGGAAGGCAGTAACAGCCGGGCTGGCAGGTGGAAACATTGCGGCAAATCTCTGGCGATAACCGGGAGGGACAGAGGCTGTCACATGGAGAACCACATGGACTGAATACAAATGGTGGCCGACAGCTGGACTCTGAGACAAGAGAGAGGAACGAATATCAGATGAGACAACAGGGAAATCATATATATATATGTGGTACACGGGTCATATCATGGTGGATCTCCGCCATCTTGGAGGAAATATTGAACATATCAGGAGACATGGTCACCCCAGTATGAGCTCAGATCCGGTGAAATATTTGGTTGTGTTTGGTGGACATCAGGTGTGGGGGTGAAGGATTCTCACCTGAGCACTGTGACAGGTCACATGTCCTAACTTCACTCCCCAGCTTGTCACAGGCGTCAACATTTGGCCCCCGAGACTCCCTGAGGCGGTGCTGGAGGGCAGAGTGACACGAACACTCTGACCAGTTACTCCACTGGCCCCAGAAGCAGCTTCCTGCAAGAGACACACAGAACATGGAATACACCTGTGACAGCATGGAACATGTATGACCGCATGGAACATGTATGACCGCATGGAACATGTATGACCGCATGGAACATGTATGACCGCATGGAACATGTATGACCGCATGGAACATGTATGACTGCATGGAACATGTATGACAGCATGGAACATGTATGACCGCATGGAACACATATGACTGCATGGAACATGTATGACCGCATGGAATATGTATGACCGCATGGAACATGTATGACAGCATGGAACATGTATGACAGCATGGAACATGTATGACAGCATGGAACATGTATGACCGCATGGAACATGTATGACTGCATGGAACATGTATGACCGCATGGAACACATATGACCGCATGGAACACATATGACCGCATGGAACATGTATGACCGCATGGAACATGTATGACCGCATGGAACACGTATGACCGCATGGAATATATATGACTGGACAGAAAACATAGATCACACAAGTAAATATTTTCAAATGTCAGATACAAGTGATGCTCCCCTCAGATACGAGTGCTGTTCCCGCACTCACCTTCACACGGCTGCAGGTAACACGCCGCGGTCTCCACGCGCTCAGTGCTGTTACATGGCACATCCGGAGATTCAGCTCCATGACAGTCGCACCGCCAAGTCCGGCTGCTAATTCCAGTGCCGCAGCTTCGGGAACACTGACTCCACTCCGACCAGCCACATTGGCTGCTGCCTGAAAAGAGCACAGACACATTAGGAGGAACTCTTCCAGTCAAGTCATGGAATAACATGGGCAGTAATGATGGCTTTATAATGCAAAGTCATCAGTAGAAATCATGGGGCCCCATACAACCTACCGTCAGGCCCCCAGACCGGTACATACATAGGGCTGAAACATAGTAATTGTGCTATTCCCGGGACTGGGGCAACCACAGTCTCTGCTCTCCCACCTAATGGCCATCACAAACACTTGGGTATGCGTAGAGCTGCCCTCATCTTCCAGAACATGGGCCAAATGGATGAGCTCTTTGACAAGAGGACAATGTGCTACATGGACATCTCAAAGGGGACAGTAGCAGGCAAACTCAAGTGTGGGAAGCTGGTTGGAGATTTTCCTCAGCTTTGTTGGCCTTTGTGGCGCCATTTTTTGCATTATCTTATTCTGATATGTGGGCACCAGCCGGTGGGTTTCAGGTCACTTCCACCTGCCAACAAGCCCTCAGTTCTCCTGATCCAGCTCATCCTCATCTGTGGTGAGTAGGGTAGGAAGAGGACTTCCACTTCCAGATCTCATCAGTATGAGAACTCATCCTGCTTCAAGGCCCCACCATGGGCCTCCTTGCTAAATGAACTGAGCCTAGGCCCGGTACAGGAGTACCAAAGGAAAGGGACAGTCTCTCTTTTAGGGTTTGCAGAAAGTGGAGGACTTTGGCAATGCTTTGCAGCATTGGAACATCGATTGTATCAGATCTCCTCTCATTACACTCTCTCCACATTCATACTTTTTTCATGTATGGATGGAGATACTGGTGGGCTGAGGGAGAATAGGTAGACATCTCACCTTTCTCATTGATACTTGTTCCCACCAATGGCCAATCCCAGACTTTACATCCACTGAAAACACCCAACAATGTTAGGGAGAAGGAGGAACTTCATTGTTTTCAATTCTCCTACACGATTGAATGTTTAAAGAGGATGCAGGTTCCCTTCACTTCACCCAGCTTCACACTTTAGTAAATCAGGCTCTTCATCTTATGTACAGAACAGATGGTACCATGGTGGACAGCTCACCCTCACAGTGCTGGTTGGTACAGTTTCGCCTCTCAGTGTCTGGGCCTTCACAATCAGAACCGTTGTTACGCGGAGGGGGGTTGATACAGGCACGACTGCGGATCTGGACAGCGGCACCACACGTGGCTGGACAGTCAGACCACGGAGACCATGGTGTCCAGTCCCCATTCACTGAATATTGGAGAGAAGGGCAGAATTACACACAGAATGGAATGTCTCTATTATTCAAATATATAATATGTAGAGCAACCACCGGTGAGCGTGGAGATCGAGGGCACCACATCCCATGTATAGTACACATAGAAAAACAATGTTTGGGGACTTACAAGGTGCCAAAAACACGAACCAAACTTTGTAAAATAAAAAGAGTTTTATATTTTATTGAACATCATAATAAAAACCATTTATTAAAAGTCATTGGGCCTTGTGTGTAAAACCGTCAAAGTTACATCCATGTGGTCTGTCCATGTAGTTACTTCAACTCGACATGTTTCGCCACTCTTTGGCTTCCTCAGGAGTTTTATACGTACTACTGGTTATATCACTGTGATTAAAGAATCGAGGGCACCACATCCCATATACAGTATACATTATGTTTACTGATTGTGTTTATTCTTTAATTATAGTGGTAGAACCATAAAACCACTTATAAAACTCCTGAGGAAGCCAGAGAGTGGCAAAACATGTCGAGTTGAAGTAACTTCATGTACAGAGCCTTGAAAAAGTATTCATACCCCTTGACATTCTCAACATTTTGTCATGTTACAACCAAAAACGTAAATGTATTTTATTGGGATTTTATGTGATAGACCAACACAAAGTGTCACATAATTGTGAAGTGGAAGGAAAATGATAAATGATACAAATAAATATGTGAAAAGTGGGGGGGAGAGACATTTGTATTCAGCCTCCTTTACTCTGATACCCCTAACTAAAATCTAGTGGAACCAATTGCCTTCAGAAGTCACCTAATTAGTAAATAGAGTCCACCTGTGTTTCATTTAATCTTAGTATAAATACAGCTGTTCTGGGAAGCCCTCAGAGGTTTGTTAGAGAACCTTAGTGAACAAACAGCATCATGAAGACCAAGGAACACACCAGACAGGTCAGGGATAAAGTTGTGGAGAAGTATAAAGCAGGGTTAGGTTATACAAATATCTCAGAAGCTTTGAACATCTCCCGGTTTAATCCATCATCCGAACATGGAAAGAGTATGGCACAAGTGGGGGGGGGGGCATTTGTATGGCGCCCCCCGGAGTCAATACTTTGTAGAACCCCCTTTCTCTACAAGTCTTTTTGGGGATGTCTCTACCAGCTTTGCACATCTAGAGAGGACATTTCTGCCCATTCTTCTTTGTAAAATATCTCAAGCTCTGTCAGATTGGATGGAGAGCGTCTGTGAACAGCAATTTTCAAGTCTTGCCACAGATTCTCAATGTGATTTAGGTCTGGACTGTGACTGGGCCATTCTAACACATGAATATGCTTTGATCTAAACCATTCCATTGTAGCTCTGGCTGGATGTTTCGGGTCGTTGTCCTGCTGGAAGGTGAACCTCCGCCCCGGTCTCAAGTCTTTTGTAGACTCTAACAGGTTTTCTTCTAAGATTGTCCTGTATTTGTCTCCATCCATCTTCCCATCAACTCTGGCCAGCTTCCCTGTCCCTGCTGAAGAAAACCATCCCCACCATCCCCAGCAGTTTGGAACGGAGTTGAGTTTTGGAGTATTGAGTGTTCCAAGTACCTGATTCCAGTAACGGTGCAGCTTTGGGCATCGCCAAAGGAGATGGATAAGGTCCCCACTGTTCTGCCTCCACCTGCCACATAAAAGGTCCGCCAGCTTGCCCATCTTGTGGAGTACAATGTATAATTGTGATACTTTTTTTGTGAAATTTAAAGAGCAGATAGTTGCTTGCAATGCTTCATCCCACCGGTCTCCCTTGAGTGGTCCTAGGTCCCTTTCCCACATGGATGCCGCCTTAATGGGGCGCGCCCTCAGATGGTGTGTCAGCAACATCTGGTAACATTGTAATATAAAGCCCTTAGTTTCAGTGCTAGACTGCAATAGGTGGGATATAGGGGTAGACGACATAACCCAACCCCCTGCACCCCCCTGTGCACCCCACTGCATGCCGGAGCTGAAGGTATGAGTAAAACATGGAAGGAGGTAGATCAAATTGACTTTGTAGTTCAGGAAAGGACTTCAGCTTACCATTACTGAATATGTGAGACAAAAGGGACACCCCAAAGGCTCTCCACCTAGGCCCCTGACGCAGCTTAGGAGAGGTTATTCCACATTGGGCTGTATTCAGTAAAGCCCTGCACCCCCTGCATCTGTTTACCCTTGCTCCATATTTTTTTGAATTAGGGAAAGGCGTCTGTTTGTTGGATTTGTGGAACACCTGCCCCTCCAGGTCCATCGGAACAGATTCCACTCCAGTGCCCAGCAGGATCAATCGTGCCGACAAGTCCACCTGATCATGAGCCATGGAGCCAGGCAGATGCTGAAGCTGGATGAATACTTTTTCAAGGCTCTGTATGTAACTTTGCTGGTTTTACACAAAGAGGACCAAATGTCTTTTATTGCATGTTTTCTGATAGTCAATAAAATATAACATTCTAATTTTTATCCTACAAATTGTGGTTCCTGTTTTTGGCACCTGAAAAGTCCCCAAACCTTGTTTTTCTATATTTTCTCAGATTGGTGTTACTTCAGCACAACTGCGAGAAAACAAATTACAACAGACATTAATATGGGCCAAATTATATATGATGGGACAAAAGTGCAGCTGTTCTCCACAGCAACCAAACAGGTCTCATCAGTCAAATTACATAAGGATTTTTCTAGGTTGTTTACTGGATTAACAATGGTTTCATTTCCCCAAATTTATGGGCACCATCACCATACTGGAGGATCTGAGAGGGAAAGCATGGCTGACCTCATATCAGGAGACACTCTGAGGAACATCCAAGAGGAAAGGGGTGAGGACCACAGAGAGTATGAGGAGGTGGAGGACAGAGATAAGGAAGAGGAACAAGAAGAGGAACCAGAAGAGGAGGAGAACCAGAAGAGAAGGAGAACCAGAAGAGAAAGAGAACCAGAAGAGGAGGAGAACCAGAAGAGGAGGAGAACCAGAAGAGGAGGAGAACCAGAAGAGAAAGAGAACCAGAAGAGAAAGAGAACCAGAAGAGGAGGAGAACCAGAAGAGAAGGAGAACCAGAAGAGGAGGAGAACCAGAAGAGGAGGAGAACCAGAAGAGGAGGAGAACCAGATAAATGCAAAGATTAATGCAAAGATGAAGACTAGGAGGAACGAGAAAAGGGAGAAAACTGAAATGGGTAAGATATCCATGAAGAGAAAGAAACAATGATAAAGGAGCATGAAGAAGAGCGGGAAGAGAAAGGGGAAGAGGAAGGTGAAAAAGGATGTGAGGTAAAGGAATGAGAAGAGTAACAAGAAAAGGAAGATGAAAAAAAATATAGGAATTGGAAGAGAAAGAGCAATGATGGTGGGGGAACTTAGGGAGGAAGAAGAAGATAAGAAAGAAGAACATTTTGAGGAAAAGGAAGGAGAAAAGTTAAATGGACAAGAAGAGAAATAAGAAGAAAAAATGGCAAAAGACACAAGAATGGGAAAAATTAACAAAAAAGATTAAAAGCAGCAAGAAAAGTAAATAAGGAAATGTGAAGAGGTAGAGGAACCAGATAAAGAATGCAAAGATGAAGAGGGTAAGATAACCATGAGAGAAAGATACAATAAAGGAACACGAAGAAGAGCGGGAAGAGGAAGATAAAAAAGAATGAGTGGTAAAGGAATGAGAAGAGGAACAAGAAGAAGAGAAACATGAAGAGGAAGATGAAAAAATAGGAATGGGAAGATGGATAAAAAAGCGGAACTTAAGGAGGAAGAAGAAGATGAGAAAGAAAAAGAATATGAGGAAGAGGAAGTAACAAGAAGAGAAATGAGGAGAAGAAGAAGGACAATAGAAATCAATAATGAAAAAGAACAAAAAGATTTAAAGCAGCAAGAAGAGTAATATTAAAAGGGGAAACATGAAGAGGAACCAGAAAAGGGGTGCAAAGATGAAGACTGGTAGGAACAAGAAAAGGGAAAGGTATGGAGAGGGGAAGATATCCAAGAAAAGAAAGAAACGCAAAAAGAGCAAGAAGAGGAATGGGAAGAGGAAGTTGAAAAATAATGAGAAGTAAATTAATGAGAAGAGGAGCAATAAAAGGAAGGGAAATTAGAAAAAGAAGAAAAAAAAGCAGTAAAAGAAGAAGAAGAGGAACATGAAGAAGATTTAAAAGAATAGAAATGGGAAGAGGAATGAAAAGAGGTAGTGAAACTTAGGGAGGAAGAACAAGAGGAAGAAGATGAGAAGGAAGAAAAATGAAGATGAGAAGGAAGAGGAAGGAGAAGAGTTAAAGGAACAAGTAGGGAAATGAGAAGAAGGGCAAAAAACAAGAATGGGCAAATTAACAAAAAGATTAAAAGAAGCAAGAAGAGGGGGCGTGGCCTGGACCGGCATGGCGTAGGAAGCTAGAAACGAGAGCTCCGCTTACCCACTATCCGTTCATTAAGATCCTCGAGGTACTATCGCTAAACTAACACCCACGAGAGGAAGCCCTGTTTCTCCTGATCCACAGGGAACATGTCGCCGCCGAAACAAAAGTCAGACCCGGCTGCAAAGCTGGCCAAATACAGGAACCTGGACAAGGAAGCTGGTGGAGAAAATGGCGCCGGCTCCTCTCCCCATGCTGAATCAACGGCGGAAGACACGGCGCGAGTGCTGGAGGCAATTTCGGATTGCAAGAGCACATTAACAAGCAAGATTGAGGAAGTTAAGGTGGATGTCTCACTAATACGCCAAGACCTGCAGAAATTGAGAGACAGAGTGACCGAGACGGAAGCCCGCATCAGTCGCGTGGAGGACGAAATACCGCCCTTACAGGTACACACTGAGCGACTGCAGCATCAACTCAACATGGTGCTGGTTAAGCAGGACGATATGGAAAATCGCCTGCGAAGGTGCAATCTGCGGTTCATAGGCCTGCCTGAGGGATCAGAGGGTTCCGACCCCCCCCTATTCCTAGAGAAACTGCTGATAGACACATTCGGAAGAGCTGAATTCTCCACATCCTTTGTGGTTGAAAGGGCGCACAGGCTAGCGGCTAAACCTCCTCCCCAGGGCGCTCCGCCGAGGAAATTTATCGCTAAGATGCTTAATTTTCGCGACCGAGACGCCATACTACGACTCACAAGAACAAAGGGTAACATACCCTTCCAAAACGTGGAGATTAAAGTGTTCCCGGATTTCTCGGCGGAGGTCCAGAAGAAGAGGGCCCTGTTCACAGAAGCGAAACGCCAGCTACGAATCCGCCATTACTCTTATGCAATGCTTTTCCCAGCAAGGCTGCGGGTGGTTGGAGAGGACAGGGCCCACTTCTTTGACACGCCTGAGGCCGTTCTCACCTGGCTTGAAAATAAAGATGCTTCGCGCCGTGATCCCGCCTGAAACATCTGCCTGATGTCCAGCAAAGAAAAGAAAAGGCCCCACAATATCTACGCATCTCCCTGCAAACTGCAAACTCTCCATTTTGCAAATGATCTTGCACAGTGAATTTATGCTCTCCGTTGTAACACTCCGGTGTCTAGACCAACTACAACTGCACTTCCCCTGTGGAGGGATTACCCGCTTCCTGACACCTGTGGACGTGGCCATGACGATCCTTTTGACAACATACAGACACTGCTGCCACGACAACAATCCACAGGACTCGTGTGAGTATCCTCATAAAAGGACTTATCCAGAAACTCGCCAGAAACACAGCCAGTACCACTCACTAGTTTCACAGTTAGTGGCAGGCGGTCACTCGGTAAGACACTCGCAATGGGGAATATGGAACTGTCCCCCGTTTCGGTGCACTGGCTCCTGATGCTCCTGCTTGTTTCGCAGCGAAGTATCGCCCCCCTAGCCGCGGATGGTCGGTTGGATCCCGCGTGTTCCTATTTTTTGTTTTCTTTCAGTAACAATGGCCCTAGGGCACAAGCGAAGTTTCCCTGGTGCGCCCGACACAGGCAAACTGCATGTATATATAAATGGATGCATTGCTTACTCGGGCACACCAGTGCGTTAACGCAGCATGTTCCAAGCTGCTATGTTGGTGTTTACGTTTGGTTTAAAAATGTCAAATTGAAAGATAACAACTTGTGGTGTTCCCCTCTCTTTATACTGTCCATGTACCCCAAGCGACACATTAATAGCTCTCATATCGTGCTAGATTGTTATATTCGTTCACGCATCCCTATATATTTTAAAGGGAGGGAGGGAGGAGGAAGTGAAGTACATGTTACATATGGGAATAACGATAACGTCTCTGTAATTGTTTATATGGCATGCAAACATAAAGAACCAAACCATGCTGGAGATTAAATGTTTGACCTGGAATGTGAGAGGTCTCAGGGCCAAACCCAAACGCAATGCAGTATTGGCGTACCTCAAGTCCCAACATGTGGATATTGCGGTACTTGTTGAGACTCACATCACAGGGCAACTCCAAACGACACTTAAGAAACCATGGGTGGGGTGGCTATACCAGGCCCCATATTCCACTAACTCCAGAGGAGTAGCTATACTTGTGGCCAAAACAGTACAATTTGTACTCCTTGCTCTCAAATCCGATCCACAGGGTAGATTTTTATTTTTGCATGCCAAAGTGAATGGACTGGAAATGTTAATCATGGCATTTTATATACCACCACCCTTCCAACTAAGTGTCATACATGAGGGGATAATGTACATGTCACAACTCCCCACGGTCCCGGTGATATGGCTAGGCGATTTTAATAATGTAATGAATAGGGAGCTGGACCGTATGTCAATCGCGCCTCAAGAGGCTGTCGCCCAGCCATGTACTAGATTTAGCAAGATGATCACAGACCTGGCCCTCATAGACACCTGGAGACACTGTAACCCATCAGGGAAGGCATACTCCTGCTTTTCCACGTCACACAACACCATGTCGCGTATTGACCTCATATTTATCTCAAATACTCTCATATCCCTACTTGATAGAGTAGGATTTAATCCACGTATCCTATCCGATCATGCCCCATATTGGATTGTGCTTAAGACTGACGCCCCCCCTCGGACATACAACTGGAAGCTAAATCCGTTTTGGCTGACGGTTGTCCCTGACCTGGAGGATGCGGCCAGTGAATGGGAGTTCTTCTTCCACACAAACAAGGGCACGGCATCCCCCGAGACTATATGGGACACTTTTAAAACCCATGCCCGAATGATATTATCACAACGCATAGCCAGGTACCGCAAAACCTCCTCTCAGATTCTCACACAAGCAGAACACTCCCTAGCGGAAGCAGAAAAAAACTTCACAAATGACCCCTCCGCACTAACAGCAGACCAATTAAAATTACAGGCAAGAATAGTGAACAATCTATACTTTGAAAAGGCTGATAGGAAAATCTTTTATAACAAACAAAGACACTATGAGTGTGGGGAGCGAGCGGGGCGACTTTTGGCATACCTAGCACATCTAGACCACAGACCTCCCACGGTGGTGACACTTCGGTCTGCGACCGGTGAGATGTTAACAGATCCTGATGACGTGGCCAGGGAATTCCGTAACTTTTATGCATCCCTATACTCTTCCAGCGTAGACACCTCCGTAGAGGCAACAAGGACCCTGCTATCCAACATAGATCTCCCTCACCTTACACAACTTCAAATAGATCAACTAGAGGCTCCCATTACCGAAAGCGAAGTCACCAGGGCTATTTTATCGCTTAATACCTCAAAGGCTCCCGGGTCTGACGGGTTGCCCTTGGAATTCTACAAAACGTATAGCGAATCACTGACCCCAAAACTCTGCGAACTATTTTCCAGTATATTTAAATCTGAAACCCTTCCCCCGTCTATGCGCGAAGCCAATATAGTGCTGATACCCAAACCAGGAAAAAACCCAGAACTCCCAGAGTCATACCGCCCGATTTCTCTCCTTCAACTAGATATAAAAATCTTGGCCAAGATCCTGGCGCTCCGCCTAAACACAGTGATCCTCTCGCTAATCCATCCGGACCAAACTGGCTTCATGCCAGCAAAAAACACGGCATACAATTTACGCAGACTCTACATGAATGTCCAAGCTGAGCATGACGCCTTGGGCTCCAGGGTGGTGGTGTCCCTGGACGCCGCAAAGGCATTCGATTCCGTCGAATGGACGTATTTATGGGAATGCCTCACAAAATTTGGGTTCGGACCCCGCTTTATCAAATGGATCCGATTACTATATCAAAGCCCCTGCGCCAGGATCTTGGTCAACGGAAAGATCTCGGAATCGTTCCCTCTTTCGAGAGGCACTCGACAGGGATGTCCGCTCTCTCCCCTATTGTATGCCCTAGCGGTAGAGCCCCTCGCTGCATCCCTTAGAGCACACCCAGGTGTGGTGGGACTCACTCGCGATACCCTGGTGGAGAAAATAAGCTTATACGCTGACGACATGCTATTATATCTTGCAGATTCAGGCACGTCTCTACAAATGGCCCTAGAAACCATTCAAACCTTCGGTAATCACTCAGGACTGAAAATTAACTGGGACAAGTCCCAGATCCTCCCCATAGATGTTAGTGCACCTACCAGAGAACAGTCCAGCTCCCCACTTCTCAGAGTCAGCATGATGACCTACCTGGGGATAGTGATAACCCGATCACCAGAAGAATACGTACGCCTCAACTTAGAACCCCTAATAGCAGTACTAAAACGCAAAACACAGATATGGGCTAAACTACCCCTAGGGGTGATGGGTCGTGTTAACCTAATTAAAATGGTCCTTCTCCCTAAATTCTTATATATTCTATGGCACGCCCCGATCTACTTACCCCTGCGAATATTTAAATCCATTGAAGCTATTCTCAATTCATTTGTATGGGGATCAGGCCGTCATAAACTATCCTGGCAAACGTTGAAAAACCCGACAGAACTCGGGGGTGCGGCTCTACCGGACTTCAACCTCTATTACCTGGCGGCGCAAATGTCCCAATTTTTCCACCTAGATAAACATGATAAACATCGTTGCCTGTCCTTGATCTGTGCTCCACGGGGACCCCGAACTACACATCCCTTTCAAATTCTCTTTTTAGGCCCTAACAAAATGGATAACAAAAAAGGAATGCTATACCATTATTGCAGGGTGTGGGAAATAGTAAAACACAAACTCAAATTACCGCTTACACATTCCCATACGCCATTATGGGATAATCCTGAACTGGGAGAACTTCACAAGGTACCGAACCCAGAATTATGGCTCCAATACGGCATTGGATTCATGTCAGATGTCTATCAGGACAATGCTTTACAATCCTTCCAATGCCTTAAAACTAAATTTGACCTACCAAACAGTATGTTCTTTCGTTATCTCCAGCTCCGCCACGCCCTCCAAGCCCAGTTTGGTAGGGCCCCCCCTGAAGTAGAACGCGCAGATGTCTTGCATATTATATTGGGCACCGAACACCGCAAGCTCATTTCAGAATTCTATAATTTGCTGCTAAGACCCATTGCAGTCTCCATTGCATACGGGTTAAAAGACACATGGTCGGGGGACGTGGGGGAGCTGGAGGACGACGAATGGGAAGATGCCCTGGAGACTTGTAAAAAGGTCTCCACTAGGCTGTCGGACCGCCTCACGCACCTATATATCCTTCATAGTGCGTATTTGACACCCCATCGAATAGCCAAATACAAACCATCTCAAAACCCCAATTGCCCCCACTGTGACAGCCCATCCAGCACGTTCTTTCATCTTCTGTGGCAATGCCCCGCGATGCAAGAATACTGGTCCCAGATAGTTAAATTCATCCACGACGAAATGGGATCCCCACTCACACTATGCCCTAAACAATGCTTATTAGGTATATTTCCAGACCCAGACTCGGACAAATACCACAAAATATTCCTTCAAGAAGTACTCTTTACAGCTAGACTACTGATAGCCAGAAAATGGCTACAAGCTGCCCCTCCCACGTGTCAAGAGTGGATATCCAATATTAATAAGGTCCTCCCTTATAAAAAGGAAATATATGCCCACAGAGGATGCCCAGCTAAATACGGCAAAATATGGGATGCTTGGCTTGAAAACGCTTCTACATGTAACACAACCGCAGAATAACTTATTTTACAATGAAACCTCCAGCTGAAATATTAAGGTGTGGACCTACTTGCCATGTGATCTGGATCTGATACAGCATGCCAATAACTGATACATGTTTGTTAAATCACTCACATGTTTATTTTCTTTTACCTGCCTGCATGTTAAATGAAGAGACTTTTCTCAAATGTGACCCGCATAACACTCTTCTGTATTATAGATGACTATAACCTGTATGTACAACTACTTCTCTTGATCTTTCAATAAAAACACCACGTTAAATGGAAAAAAAAAAAAAAGAAGCAAGAAGAGTAAAAAGAATGGGAATATTAGGAGGAATGAGAATATTAGGAGGAATGAAAGAAGAAACAAGAAGAGGAATTTGAAGAAAAACAGGAAGAGAAATAGGAAGAGGAACAAGAATAAAGCATAATAGACAAGAAGAGCCTGAAAGTAGGAGGAACATGAAGAGGAACGTGAAAAGTAGCGTGAAGAGGAACAAAAACAGAAGAGAAATGAAAAGGACTCTGAAAGGAAGAGGAACATGAAAAATAGTGTGAAGAGGACCAAGAAGAGAAGAGAAATGAGAAGAGGAACATGAAGGGGAAAAGGAAGGAGAAGAGGAACATGAAGAGGAATGTGAAAATTGGGGTGAAGAGAGGAACAAGAACAGAAGAATAACGAGTAGGAGAAGCATGAAGGGGAAAAGGAACATGAAGAGGGACGTGAAAAGTAGTGCGAAGATGACCAAGAAGAGAAAAGTAACGAGGAGAGCAACATGAAGGGGAAAAGTAAGGAAAAGAGAAACATGAAGAGGAATGAGAAAAGTGTTGTAAAGAGGAGCAGGAACAGAAAAGAAACGAGAAGAGGAACATGAAGGGTAAAAAGAAGGAAAAAAGAAACATGAAGGGGAAAAGTAGTGTGAAGAGGAACAAAAAAAGGAATGAGAAGAGTAAAAGTAGCAGGAATTGGAACAGGCAGAAGATGAAAAGGAAAGCAAAGAGAAAGTGAAAAAACAAAAAGGAGCACCAAATCTGCGGAGTTTCTTTCTCTTTTTCGGTAGGATACTGTTAGAGAAATTTGATTCTTATTTTATAATCATTTATGTATGTTTGACAAAGATTGCTTAGAAGTAGAATGGATTCAAGTTACACAGAGTTGTTTCGAGTCCTTGAAATGCATATAAATCACAGAGATAAGATAGTTCATTTTTAGCGCCTTCATAAGATCTGATATCCCAAGTTGCTCCCACTGCACTTTGAAACCACCACAAGTATAATGTCTATAATCTGTGTTTGTATTGAAAATGTAAAATAAAAAATTAAAAGGAACACAAAGAGGAAAAGAGGAGGAGAACCAGAAATGAGGAACGGAGAAAGGAAGATGAGAAAGTGAAGGAGGAGAACCAGAAATGAGGAACGGAGAAAGGAGGATGAGAAGGTGAAGGAGGAGAACCAGAAATGAGGAACGGAGAAAGGAGGATGAGAAGGTGAAGGAGGAGGACCAGAAATGAGGAACGAAGAAAAGAAGATGAGAAGGTGAAGGAGGAGGACCAGAAATGAGGAACGAAGAAAAGAAGATGAGAAGGTGACGGAATGGGAAGATGAACATGAAAAGGAGGAGGACCAAGCAGAAGAATGAGCTTTCCTAGTATGGCGGCACTATTAGACCAATCGGTGATAGGAAGAAGACATGATTGGGTTTTATTTTAGCACTCCAGTGAGGATGGGGTCCTGGGGGTACACACTCACCTCGGCATTCAATGTCCTGGCAGTAGTTCCCCTCTGGGGTGCAGATACTGGAGGAAGAGATATAATGAAGTCAGAAGGAGACACTCAGGTTGAGGAAGAAGCTTCTTTCTACCAGAACTCTCCGCACCGCCCTCAATCTATGGAATTCCCTCCACTCTATATTCCAGAGTATGACATCACACTTTCCAGCCAATACCTGGCCACCGTTTGTTTCCTTTCTAATTCTCTTATCCAGTCATAATCCTCCCCCCTGACAGTGCTATCTCCTCGGAATCAGGACCAGGCCTAGGGGTAGGCAGAGAAGGTGGCTGCCTAGGGTGCTTCAGTAAGAGAAGGGTACAAAAGGGGCAGAACCTGCCAACAGCCCATCAATGGGGGATGGGGGGGAGCTATTTGTCCATTTCGGGTGCTACAGAACCGAGTCCCAGCACTGCTCTTCAGCAAGTCCACCCTGGCCGCTCCCTGTCTGTGACTTGCACAGAATCCACCAGGGTGACCGGCGGTGTACACAGCATTAGATCAGCCCATCCTCCACTTCAGAAAAGATCATGTGACCAAGGCCACCAGACACGGGGGGGGGGCAGCAATGAAAGGAGCCGGGAGCAGCATTTCCACCAGAAAAGAGAAGAATTTCAGACATTATCTGTACAAGTCTGAGAATATAACATCACTACATGAGTAAAGACTCACTTTATGTGAATCACTTTTCTACCATGTGAATCACTTTTCTACCATCCGATAGAGCAGGGGCTCTCCAACGTTGTCAGTACGAGGGCCACATAGTATATTTCACACATATTCATGGGCCAAAAAATCAGTTTTAGAAATAAATGGGTTCCCATCAGAGACCCTCCTTACATCAGGATCCCCCATCAGAGTCCCCCCTTACATCAGGATCCCCAATTAGAGTTCCCCCGTACGTGAAGGTTCCCATCAGAGTCCCTCCTTACATTAGAATTCCCATCAGAGTCCCCCCTATATCAGAGTCCCTACCAGAGGACCCATTACATCAGAGTGTCACCTTACATCATAATCCCCATCAGACCCCCCCCTCCCCCTATAACAGTGTCCCTCTCAGAGTCCCCCCTTACATCAGGGTCTACATCAATGGATGCATTACATCAGAGCTCCTCTTATATCAGGGTCCCTATCAGTGGTCCAAATTCATCAGAGCCCCCCTTAGATTAGGGTTCTCATCAGAGTCTCCCCTTACATCAGGATCCCCATCAAAGCTTCCCTTACACCAGGACACCAGGGCCCTCATGAAAGGAACCATTACATCAGAGGCCAACTTAAATCATCATCTCCATCAAAGCCCCTTATATCAGGGCCCCCATCAGAGGAACCATTACATCAGATGGTCTCCTTACATTAGGGTCCCCATCAGAGCCCCCTTATATCAGGGTCCTTATCAGAGCCCCCCCCCCCCCCTTATAGCAGGTCAAAGCAGAGACCATAGGAAGCCTCAGCTGTACATTGAGGGTGTGCTGCTGACCCTGGCTGGACAACATCTCACAGTGGGCCATGGTTTGGAGACCCCTGCTATAGAGGAACCCCCCACTGACCCCTGATATTTATAGATACTGACCCCTGCTATAGAGGAACCCCCCCACTGACCCCTGATTTTTATAGATACTGACCCCTGCTATAGAGGAACCCCCCACTGACCCCTGATTTTTATAGATACTGACCCCCGCTATAGAGGAACCCCCCACTGACCCCTGATTTTTATAGATACTGACCACTGCTGGCACTCGCCCACCAGCCACACGTCCCCGATCTGCCGCTCCCATCCCCCGTGTGGGCACAGCTCCGGGCACTTTCCTGGGTGACATGGGTGGGATTGACTTTCTGGATCCCGACACTGCTCTCTCGGTGATCCCGATGTGGAGGTCCTGTGCAGAGGAGAAGATAGGACACTATGATGTCATAAAGATCCCCACCACTATGATGTCACTGTGAGGAGCACTGCTAACCTCACTACATACAATGAACCCCAGTCATCTGGGACACTTAACAGCCAATCACCGAAGAGGAATTATCAGCTAGATAAGTGAAAGCCGAATGCTGATTGGTTGCTGTGTGCCTCATGACAGAAACAATGGCGGTTGTCACCTGATACGAGTCTGCTGGCCACTCCCACAGGTGACGGAGCACTGAGACCAGGTGGACCATTGACTCCAGTTGCAGTCGGCGGTGGGGCAGGTGAGGTTGGTGCAGGACAGGCGCCCGTTGGTGCAGGTGCAGTTGTTACAGTTCTCCTGGAGGGAGCTCTGGGCCATCCAGCTCTGCCCCCTGCTGTCCGTACACTCACACTGCGCGATGGCCACACACCGGCCGTCCTGCTCCAGGGTTTCTGGGGGACAGAAGACAGATTGGGGCTCAGCGACATGCAACCAGAGGAAGAAGAGCCGAAAGGCAGACAAAACCTACCTGCTGGACACCTACACCCTGGATCACAGCCATCTCCATCCAGACAGACGATTCCCTGCTGGAAGTCCGAACAACGCCTGGGGCAGCGATTGGCACACTCCACCACCTCCATACCCGGCGGGCATCCCTCCTCTATATGGATGAAACCACAAAACACTGCAGTCAATAAAGACCATAAAATGCAACATGGTAAGAGGATGTGTGACAGATCCTTCTAGGTGCAGGAACCCTGTGTACCATCTCCTTCTAGGTGCAGGAACCCTGTGTACCATCTCCTTCTAGGTGCAGGAACCCTGTGTACCGTCTCCTTCTAGGTGCAGGAACCCTGTGTACCATCTCCTTCTAGGTGCAGGAACCCTGTGTACCATCTCCTTCTAGGTGCAGGAACCCTATGTACCATCTCCTTCTAGGTGCAGGAACCCTGTGTACCACCTCCTGCTAGGTGCAGGAACCCTGTGTACCACCTCCTTCTAGGTGCAGGAACCCTGTGTACCACCTCCTTCTAGGTGCAGGAACCCTGTGTACCACCTCCTTCTAGGTGCAGGAACCCTATGTACCATCTCCTTCTAGGTGCAGGAACCCTATGTACCATCTCCTTCTAGGTGCAGGAACCCTGTGTACCACCTCCTGCTAGGTGCAGGAACCCTGTGTACCACCTCCTTCTAGGTGCAGGAACCCTGTGTACCACCTCCTTCTAGGTGCAGGAACCCTGTGTACCATCTCCTTCTAGGTGCAGGAACCCTATGTACCATCTCCTTCTAGGTGCAGGAACCCTATGTACCATCTCCTTCTAGGTGCAGGAACCCTGTGTACCACCTCCTTCTAGGTACAGGAACCCTGTGTACCGTCTCCTTCTAGGTACAGGAACCTTGTGTACCATCTCCATCTAGGTACAGGAACCCTGTGTACCGTCTCCTTCTAGGTACAGGAACCTTGTGTACCATCTCCATCTAGGTGCAGGAACCCTGTGTACCATCTCCTTCTAGGTGCAGGAACCCTGTGTACCATCTCCATCTAGGTGCAGGAACCCTGTGTACCACCTCCTAGGTGCAGGAACCCTGTGTACCACCTCCTTCTAGGTGCAGGAACCCTGTGTACCACCTCCTAGGTGCAGGAACCCTGTGTACCATCTCCATCTAGGTGCAGGAACCCTGTGTACCACCTCCTAGGTGCAGGAACCCTGTGTACCACCTCCTTCTAGGTGCAGGAACCCTGTGTACCACCTCCTTCTAGGTACAGGAACCTTGTGTACCATCTCCATCTAGGTGCAGGAACCCTGTGTACCATCTCCTTCTAGGTGCAGGAACCCTGTGTACCATCTCCTTCTAGGTGCAGGAACCCTGTGTACCACCTCCTTCTAGGTGCAGGAACCCTGTGTACCATCTCCTTCTAGGTGCCGGAACCCTGTGTACCATCTCCTTCTAGGTGCAGGAATCCTATGTACCATCTCCTTCTAGGTGCAGGAACCCTATGTACCACCTCCTTCTAGGTGCAGGAACCCTGTGTACCATCTCCTTCTAGGTGCAGGAACCCTGTGTACCATCTCCATCTAGGTGCAGGAACCCTGTGTACCATCTCCTTCTAGGTGCAGGAACCCTGTGTACCGTCTCCTTCTAGGTGCAGGAACCCTGTGTACCACCTCCTTCTAGGTGCAGGAACCCTGTGTACCACCTCCTAGGTGCAGGAACCCTGTGTACCATCTCCATCTAGGTGCAGGAACCCTGTGTACCACCTCCTTCTAGGTGCAGGAACCCTGTGTACCATCTCCTTCTAGGTGCAGGAACCCTGTGTACCACCTCCTTCTAGGTGCAGGAACCCTGTGTACCATCTCCTTCTAGGTGCCGGAACCCTGTGTACCATCTCCTTCTAGGTGCAGGAATCCTGTGTACCATCTCCATCTAGGTGCAGGAACCCTGTGTACCATCTCCTTCTAGGTGCAGGAACCCTGTGTACCGTCTCCTTCTAGGTGCAGGAACCCTGTGTACCATCTCCTTCTAGGTACAGGAACCCTGTGTACCATCTCCTTCTAGGTGCAGGAACCTGTGTACCACCTGCTTCTAGGTGCAGGAACCCTGTGTACCACCTGCTTCTAGGTGCAGGAACCTTGTGTACCATCTCCTTCTAGGTGCAGGAACCCTGTGTACCATCTCCTTCTAGGTGCAGGAACCCTGTGTACCATCTCCTTCTAGGTGCAGGAACCCTGTGTACCATCTCCATCTAGGTGCAGGAATCCTGTGTACCGTCTCCTTCTAGGTGCAGGAACCCTGTGTACCGTCTCCTTCTAGGTGCAGGAACCCTGTGTACCATCTCCTTCTAGGTGCAGGAACCCTGTGTACCATCTCCTTCTAGGTGCAGGAACCCTGTGTACCATCTCCTTCTAGGTGCAGGAACCCTGTGTACCATCTCCATCTAGGTGCAGGAACCCTGTGTACCATCTCCATCTAGGTGCAGGAACCCTATGTACCATCTCCTTCTAGGTGCAGGAACCCTGTGTACCATCTCCATCTAGGTGCAGGAATCCTGTGTACCATCTCCATCTAGGTGCAGGAACCCTGTGTACCATCTCCTTCTAGGTGCAGGAACCCTGTGTACCATCTCCTTCTAGGTGCAGGAATCCTGTGTACCATCTCCATCTAGGTGCAGGAACCCTGTGTACCATCTCCTTCTAGGTGCAGGAATCCTGTGTACCATCTCCTTCTAGGTACAGGAACCCTGTGTACCATCTCCTTCTAGGTGCAGGAACCTGTGTACCACCTGCTTCTAGGTGCAGGAACCCTGTGTACCATCTCCTTCTAGGTGCAGGAACCCTGTGTACCATCTCCTTCTAGGTACAGGAACCCTGTGTACCGTCTCCTTCTAGGTGCCGGAACCCTGTGTACCATCTCCTTCTAGGTGCAGGAACCCTGTGTACCACCTCCTAGGTGCAGGAACCCTGTGTACCACCTCCTAGGTGCAGGAACCCTGTGTACCATCTCCTTCTAGGTGCAGGAACCCTGTGTACCGTCTCCTTCTAGGTACAGGAACCTTGTGTACCATCTCCTTCTAGGTGCAGGAACCCTGTGTACCATCTCCTTCTAGGTGCCGGAACCCTGTGTACCATCTCCTTCTAGGTGCAGGAACCCTGTGTACCATCTCCTTCTAGGTACAGGAACCTTGTGTACCATCTCCTTCTAGGTGCAGGAACCCTGTGTACCATCTCCTTCTAGGTGCAGGAACCCTGTGTACCATCTCCATCTAGGTGCAGAAACCCTGTGTACCATCTCCTTCTAGGTGCAGAAACCCTGTGTACCATCTCCTTCTAGGTGCAGAAACCCTGTGTACCATCTCCTTCTAGGTACAGGAACCCTGTGTACCATCTCTTTCTAGTTCAGGAACCCTGTGTACCATCTCCTTCTAGGTGCAGGAACCCTGTGTACCACCTCCTAGGTGCAGGAACCCTGTGTACTGTTTTCTTCTAGGTGCAGGAACCCTGTGTACCATCTCCTTCTAGGTGCAGGAACCCTGTGTACCGTCTCCTTCTAGGTACAGGAACCCTGTGTACCATCTCCTTCTAGGTGCAGGAACCCTGTGTACCATCTCCTTCTAGGTGCAGGAACCCTGTGTACCGTCTCCTTCTAGGTACAGGAACCCTGTGTACCATCTCCTTCTAGGTGCAGGAACCCTGTGTACCATCTCCTTCTAGGTGCAGGAACCCTGTGTACCATCTCCTTCTAGGTGCAGGAACCCTGTGTACCATCTCCTTCTAGGTGCAGGAACCCTGTGTACCATCTCCTTCTAGGTGCAGGAACCCTGTGTACCATCTCCATCTAGGTGCAGGAACCCTGTGTACCATCTCCTTCTAGGTGCAGGAACCCTGTGTACCATCTCCTTCTAGGTGCAGGAACCCTGTGTACCACCTCCTAGGTGCAGGAACCCTGTGTACCATCTCCATCTAGGTGCAGGAACCCTGTGTACCATCTCCTTCTAGGTGCAGGAACCCTGTGTACCATCTCCTTCTAGGTACAGGAACCCTGTGTACCGTCTCCTTCTAGGTGCAGGAATCCTGTGTGCCATCTCCTTCTAGGTGCAGGAACCCTGTGTGCCATCTCCTTCTAGGTGCAGGAACCCTGTGTACCATCTCCTTCTAGGTGCCGGAACCCTGTGTACCACCTCCTAGGTGCAGGAACCCTGTGTACCATCTCCTTCTAGGAACCCTGTGTACCATCTCCTTCTAGGTGCAGGAACCCTGTGTACCGTCTCCTTCTAGGTGCAGGAACCCTGTGTACCGTCTCCTTCTAGGTGCAGGAACCCTGTGTACCATCTCCTTCTAGGTGCAGGAACCCTGTGTACCGTCTCCTTCTAGGTGCAGGAACCCTGTGTACCGTCTCCTTCTAGGTGCAGGAACCCTGTGCACCGTCTCCTTCTAGGTGCCGGAACCCTGTGTACCGTCTCCTTCTAGGTGCCGGAACCCTGTGTACCGTCTCCTTCTAGGTGCAGGAACCCTGTGTACCACCTCCTAGGTGCAGGAACCCTGTGTACCACCTCCTAGGTGCAGGAACCCTGTGTACCATCTCCTTCTAGGTGCAGGAACCCTGTGTACCATCTCCTAGGTGCAGGAACCCTGTGTACTGTTTTCTTCTAGGTGCAGGAACCCTGTGTACCATCTCCTTCTAGGTGCAGGAACCCTGTGTACCGTCTCCTTCTAGGTGCAGGAACCCTGTGTACCATCTCCTTCTAGGTGCAGGAACCCTACGTAAAGTCTCTTTCTAGGTGCAGGAACCCTGTGCTTAAGTCTCCATCTGATTGCAGGGCCCCCTGTGTGTGGCTCTCCCTCTGGGTGTGGGCCTCTATGAAAGGTGTCCTTCTGGGTGTGGGCCCCCTGTGTATCGTCCCCTTCTGGATGCAGGCCCTCTTCCACAGGTAGGTGCAGGGCCCCTGTGTATAAGTCTTCCACAGGTAGGTGCAGGGCCCCTGTGTATAAGTCTTCCTTTGGTGGGTGCAGGGCCCCCTGTGTATAAGTCTTCCTCTGGTGGGTGCAGGGCCCCCTGTGTATAAGTCTTCCTCTGGTGGGTGCAGGGCCCCCTGTGTATAAGTCTTCCTCTGGTGGGTGCAGGGCCCCTGTGTATATGTCTTCCTTAGTGGCCCTTAGTGTATGAGTTTGTCCCTGGGTATGGGTTGCCCATATGTATGGGTGGGTCTCCCCTTGGATGGAGGCCCTCCTGTCTATCAATCTACCTCCCGAGTGAGGGCTCCCCTATGTATTGGGTCCCCTTTTGGCTTTGGCCCTCTGTGTATAGCTCTACCCTTGGGTATGTGGGCCTCTGTGTACATAGGTTTATGCCTAGGTGTAGGCCCTACGTATAGGTCTACCCTCAGGTGTTGGCCCCCCTTTTCCCATGTATAGGTCTCCCCTTGGGTGCTGGCCCCTGTGTATAGGTCTACCCTGGGTGAGGGCCTGCTGTGTATGACCTTGGTTCACAGTCCAGGTGGGCTCCACACCGCATACTTCACAGTTGAGCAGTCATGTCTGAGCAGAACTGATGTTAGGAATGGAGTTCAGCCGTTTGTGGGTGCAGGGCCCCTGTGTATATGTCTTCCTTTGGTGGGTGCAGTTACCCTTGTGGACTCACCGCAGGGTTTGGGGTTGCAGATCCTCACTTGGTATTTCTCACCAGGACACTCTTCTCCTCCATTTTTTGGTGGTGGACTGGTACAGGTCCGACTTCTCACCGATCTTCCTCCACCGCATGTCCGGTCACACCAGGACCACGGGCTCCACTTGGACCAGCTGCCATTTACTACACCAGAGGGAATAAGAGAAGATGGTGGGGGAGAAACTTGTCAGAGGTTATGAAGTATTGTACAGGTCATCCTACAGAGGAACATTTCCCCATCTCCATTGTGTTCCACCATCACAGCCTATAATGTCCAATCAGTACCTGTACAATCCAATCATGATTTCCCACCCGATCCTCAGCACCCAGGTCTCCAGGAACCCCAACTTCCCCTCCTTCCCCCCAGTTCTCCAGGAACCCCAACCCCCCTCCCCTTCATGCTTCCATCATTTCAGTTTATCCACCATTGGCAGCTTAATTTGGAGTGTACAATCCCTAAATGCAATCTTGTGGGGTGCTCAGCCCTGCAGTACTCTGCCCAACCCCCAGAGGGCGCTCTCGTATTATAATGCAGATAAAACATTTCATCCCCCCCTCCATCTAGTCCCTCTGTTACCTTTACATGCCTGCAGGTTGCAGAATCTCCTCTCTGTGTTCCCAGTCAGGATGTCATCACACCACACTCCCTTCTCACCGGGCGGGTTGTAAGTACGAAGACGTCTCTGCTGACCCACCCCGCAGAATCGGGAACACTTGCTCCACTCCGACCAAGGGTTCCAGGAACAGTTCCGCTGCTGACACTCCTCATCGACACACAGAGGAGAGTCGGGACCTGAGAGAACACCAAACATCCAAGTATGAGATAAGGAAAAAACCTGTGTGGACGGGCTTGGTTCACCACAAGTGGGCTTTGCAGTCCTCTGCAAGTCCATGGGAAAGTCAAATGCAGGTCACAAGGAGGTCAACTGTAGGTCAGAAGGGGGATAACTGAAGGTCAGAAGGAGCTCAACTGAAGGTCAAAGGCAGGTCAGGAGGTCAACTGTAAGCCACAATGCGTTAACCGAAGGTCAGAAAATGGTCAACTGAGGGTCAGGAGAAGGTAGACAGGTCAACTGCAAAGTTCAAAATAAAAAAAATAGTTTTTTTCTCCCATTTTGAATAAAGAATATACTTCAAACCCTCTAATTAACCACCCGTTAATATAAATTAGAGATGACTACATCTTTGCCTACCTCATTTTTAAGCTTTCACCTTTTCAGGTTTTTAACAAACAAAAGTTTCATTTTTTTCAATCTGTAAATAATGTTACGTCAATTCAATGGCATCATAAACAGATGAAATATCTGAATAAGGATTGTTCGAGAATGCTAGAGGGAATCAGCACCACTGGTTACATTCCCTCCAGCGTTCTCTAGAATTGTTACATTTTATCTCTTATTACAAAGACAGACTGTATGTTTTATACTCCTCAGCTCCATCTAGTGGCCATAATATTTTGAGGTCTTCAGAATTTGGATCAGCTCTGCTGTACAAGAGACCTATGGGAGGGAAGGGGGGCACAGAAATGGGGGGTGGCCATAATATTTTTAGGCCTACGGTTTTTACATCAGCTCTGCTGTACAAGAGACCCATGTGTGGGAAGGTGGGGGGGGGGCAAAGAAATGGGGGACACAATATAATAATACGCACATGGATGATGATGGAATCACACTACTAAGGACCAATTATAATGGTCAGTAAAACCTGTACTGTGGCCTCCATTGCTGAAAATGCTGGTCACCTGGCTGCCATTAGGCTCCGATACTCCTTCCGGTGCCAGTGACTGCTCTATATAATCAGAATAAGTCATTTCTAGAACAGACTCATTGGAAGATGCCTATTTCCATTGTGTGACCAGAGAGCGGAAGTGATGGATATGTATCTGGCACAGAGCTCGTTCCAGGAGAACCACATCGGCGGAACATGGATCTGGTAATGGGAAACCCCGAAATTATCTGCAGATTTGGGTTATACAGAGTTTGGTCTCAGTCCTTGGCAGGGACTAACCTGTACACTGCGGAAGGTTGCAGATGTTCTCCTGGAAGGACTCTCCGCTACAATTCCTTCCAGAGGGACAAAACCGGGTCCGTGCCTTCACCGCAGGGAATTGGCGGTCAGAGCAGCTCTTGGAACATGGAGTCCATTGGGACCAGGGGCTAAATACCTCATCTGCCGAGCCTAAAGAGGAATGGACAAAGATTACCGAGAGAAGACCAGATGTGTATGAAGGAGAAGAGCTCCATGTCTGAGATGTATATGATGTAGGATGGAGGAGAGCTCCATGTCTGAGATGTATATGATGTAGGATGGAGGAGAGCTCAATGTCTGAGATGTATATGATGCAGAATGGAGAAGAGGTCCATGTCTGAGATGTATATGATGTAGGATGGAGAAGAGCTCCATGTCTGAGATGTATATGATGTAGGAGGGAGGAGAGCTCCATGTCTGGGATGTGTATGATGTAGGAGGGAGGAGAGCTCCATGTCTGAGATGTATATGATGTAGGAGGGAGGAGAGCTCCATGTCTGAGATGTACATGATGTAGGAGGGAGCAGAGCTCCATGTCTGAGATGTATATGATGGAGGATGGAGGAGAGCTCCATGTCTGAGATGTATATGATGTAGGATGGAGGAGAGCTCCATGTCTGAGATGTATATGATGTAGGAGGGAGGAGAGCTCCATATCTGAGATGTATATGATGTAGGATGGAGGAGAGCTCCATGTCTGAGATGTATATGATGTAGGATGGAGGAGAGCTCCATGTCTGAGATGTATATGATGTAGGATGGAGAAGAGCTCCATATCTGAGATGTATATGATGTAGGATGGAGGAGAGCTCCATGTCTGAGATGTATATAATGTAGGATGGAGAAGAGCTCCATGTCTGAGATGTATATGATGTAGGATGGAGGAGAGCTCCATGTCTGAGATGTATATGATGTAGGATGGAGAAGAGCTCCATGTCTGAGATGTATATGATGTAGGAGGGAGAAGAGCTCCATGTCTGAGATGTATATGATGTAGGAGGGAGAAGAGCTCCATATCTGAGATGTATATGATGTAGGAGGGAGGAGAGCTCCATGTCTGAGATGTAGATGATTTAGGATACAAGAGAGCTCCATGTCTGAGATGTATATGATGTAGGAGGGAGAAGAGCTCCATGTCTGAGATGTATATGATGTAGGATGGAGGAGACCTCCATGTCTGAGATGTATATGATGTAGGATGGAGGAGAGCTCCATGTCTGAGATGTATATGATGTAGGATGGAGGAGAGCTCCATATCTGAGATGTATATGATGTAGGATGGAGGAGAAGAGCTCCATGTCTGAGATGTATATAATGTAGGATAGAGGAGAGCTCAATGTCTGAGATGTATATGATGTAAGAGGGAGGAGAGCTCCATGTCTGAGATGTATATGATGTAGGATGGAGAAGAGCTCCATGTCTGAGATGTATATGATGTAGGATGGAGAAAAGCTCCATGTCTGAGATGTATATGATGTAGGAGGGAGGAGGAGAGCCCCATGTCTGGGATGTGTATGATGTAGGATGGAGGAGAGCTCCATGTCTGAGATGTATATGATGTAGGAGGGAGAAGAGCTCCATGTCTGAGATGTATATGATGTAGGAGGGAGAAGAGCTCCATGTCTGAGATGTATATGATGTAGGATGGAGGATGGAAAGTTCCATGTCTGAGATGTATATGATGTAGGATGGAGAAGAGCTCCATGTCTGAGATGTATATGATGTAGGATAGAGAAGAGCTCCATATCTGAGATGTATATGATGTAGGAGGGAGGAGAGCTCCATATCTGAGATGTATATGATGTAGGATGGAGGAGAGCTCCATGTCTGAGATGTACATGATGTAGGAGGGAGCAGAGCTCCATGTCTGAGATGTATATGATGTAGGAGGGAGAAGAGCTCCATATCTGAGATGTATATGATGTAGGAGGGAGGAGAGCTCCATGTCTGAGATGTAGATGATTTAGGATACAAGAGAGCTCCATGTCTGAGATGTATATGATGTAGGATGGAGAAGAGCTCCATATCTGAGATGTATATGATGTAAGAGGGAGGAGAGCTCCATATCTGAGATGTATATGATGTAGGAGGGAGGAGACCTCCATGTCTGAGATGTATATGATGTAGGAGGGAGGAGAGCTCCATGTCTGAGATGTATATGATGTAGGATGGAGGAGAGCTCCATGTCTGAGATGTATATGATGTAGGATGGAGGAGAGCTCCATATCTGAGATGTATATGATGTAGGATGGAGAAGAGCTCCATATCTGAGATGTATATGATGTAGGATGGAGAAGAGCTCCATGTCTGAGATGTATATGATGTAGGATGGAGAAGAGCTCCATGTCTGAGATGTATATGATGTAGGAGGGAGGAGGAGAGCCCCATGTCTGAGATGTATATGATGTAAGAGGGAGGAGAGCTCCATGTCTGAGATGTATATGATGTAGGATGGAGGAGAGCTCCATATCTGAGATGTATATAATGTAGGATGGTGGAGAGCTCCATGTCTGAGATGTATATGATGTAGGATGGAGGAGAGCTCCATATCTGAGATGTATATGATGTAGGAGGGAGGAGAGCTCCATGTCTGAGATGTACATGATGTAGGAGGGAGCAGAGCTCCATGTCTGAGATGTATATGATGTAGGAGGGAGAAGAGCTCCATATCTGAGATGTATATGATGTAGGAGGGAGGAGAGCTCCATGTCTGAGATGTACATGATGTAGGAGGGAGCAGAGCTCCATGTCTGAGATGTATATGATGTAGGAGGGAGAAGAGCTCCATATCTGAGATGTATATGATGTAGGAGGGAGGAGAGCTCCATGTCTGAGATGTAGATGATTTAGGATACAAGAGAGCTCCATGTCTGAGATGTATATGATGTAGGATGGAGAAGAGCTCCATATCTGAGATGTATATGATGTAGGAGGGAGGAGAGCTCCATGTCTGAGATGTATATGATGTAGGATGGAGAAGAGCTCCATATCTGAGATGTATATGATGTAGGATGGAGGAGAGCTCCATATCTGAGATGTATATAATGTAGGAGGGAGGAGAGCTCCATGTCTGAGATGTAGATGATTTAGGATACAAGAGAGCTCCATGTCTGAGATGTATATGATGTAGGATGGAGAAGAGCTCCATATCTGAGATGTATATGATGTAGGATGGAGGAGAGCTCCATATCTGAGATGTATATGATGTAGGATGGAGGAGAGCTCCATATCTGAGATGTATATGATGTAGGATGGAGGAGAGCTCCATGTCTGAGATGTATATGATGTAGGAGGGAGGAGAGCTCCATGTCTGAGATGTATATGATGTAGGATGGAGGAGAGCTCCATGTCTGAGATGTATATGATGTAGGATGGAGGAGAGCTCCATGTCTGAGATGAATATGATGTAGGATGGAGGAGAGCTCAATGTCTGAGATGTATATGATGTAAGAGGGAGGAGAGCTCCATGTCTGAGATGTATATGATGTAGGATAGAGGAGAGCTCCATGTCTGAGATGTATATGATGTAGGAGGGAGGAGAGCTCCATGTCTGAGATGTATATGATGTAGGATGGAGAAGAGCTCCATGTCTGAGATGTATATGATGTAGGATGGAGAAGAGCTCCATGTCTGAGATGTATATGATGTAGGAGGGAGGAGGAGAGCCCCATGTCTGGGATGTGTATGATGTAGGATGGAGGAGAGTTCCATGTCTGAGATGTATATGATGTAGGAGGGAGAAGAGCTCCATGTCTGAGATGTATATGATGTAGGATGGAGGATGGAAAGTTCCATGTCTGAGATGTATATGATGTAGGATGGAGAAGAGCTCCATGTCTGAGATGTATATGATGTAGGATGGAGAAGAGCTCCATGTCTGAGATGTATATGATGTAGGATAGAGAAGAGCTCCATATCTGAGATGTATATGATGTAGGAGGGAGGAGAGCTCCATATCTGAGATGTATATGATGTAGGATGGAGGAGAGCTCCATGTCTGAGATGTATATGATGGAGGAGGGAGAAGAGCTCCATGTCTGAGATGTATATGATGTAGGATGGAGGAGAGCTCCATGTCTGAGATGTAGATGATTTAGGATACAAGAGAGCTCCATGTCTGAGATGTATATGATGTAGGATGGAGGAGAGCTCCATGTCTGAGATGTATATGATGTAGGAGGGAGGAGAGCTCCATGTCTGAGATGTATATGATGTAGGATGGAGGAGAGCTCCATGTCTGAGATGTATATGATGTAGGATGGAGAAGAGCTCCATATCTGAGATGTATATGATGTAGGATGGAGGAGAGCTCCATGTCTGAGATGTATATGATGTAGGATGGAGAAGAGCTCCATGTCTGAGATGTATATGATGTAGGATGGAGGAGCGCTCCATGTCTGAGATGTATATGATGTAGGAGGGAGGAGAGCTCCATATCTGAGATGTATATGATGTAGGAGGGAGGAGAGCTCCATGTCTGAGATGTATATGATGTAGGATGGAGGAGCGCTCCATGTCTGAGATGTATATGATGTAGGAGGGAGGAGAGCTCCATGTCTGAGATGTATATGATGTAGGATGGAGGAGAGCTCCATGTCTGAGATGTATATGATGTAGGATGGAGGAGAGCTCCATATCTGAGATGTATATGATGTAGGAGGGAGGAGAGCTCCATGTCTGAGATGTATATGATGTAGGAGGGAGGAGAGCTCCATGTCTGAGATGTATATGATGTAGGAGGGAGGAGAGCTCCATGTCTGAGATGTATATGATGTAGGAGGGAGGAGAGCTCCATGTCTGAGATGTATATGATGTAGGATGGAGGAGAGCTCCATGTCTGAGATGTATATGATGTAGGATAGAGAAGAGCTCCATGTCTGAGATGTATATGATGTAAGAGGGAGGAGAGCTCCATGTCTGAGATGTATATGATGTAGGATGGAGGAGAGCTCCATGTCTGAGATGTATATGATGTAGGATGGAGAAGAGCTCCATGTCTGAGATGTATATGATGTAGGAGGGAAGAGAGCTCCATGTCTGAGATGTATATGATGTAGGAGGGAGGAGAGCTCCATGTCTGAGATGTATATGATGTAGGAGGGAAGAGAGCTCCATGTCTGAGATGTATATGATGTAGGAGGGAGGAGAGCTCCATGTCGGAGATGTATATGATGTAGGATAGAGAAGAGCTCCATGTCTGAGATGTATATGATGTAGGAGGGAAGAGAGCTCCATGTCTGAGATGTATATGATGTAGGAGGGAGGAGAGCTCCATATCTGAGATGTATATGATGTAGGATGGAGAAGAGCTCCATGTCTGAAATGTATATGATGTAGGATGAAGGAGAAGAGCTCCATGTCTGAGATGTATATGATGTAGGATGGAGAAGAGCTCCATATCTGAGATGTATATGATGTAAGAGGGAGGAGAGCTCCATGTCTGAGATGTATATGATGTAGGATGGAGGAGAGCTCCATGTCTGAGATGTATATGATGTAGGATGGAGAAGAGCTCCATGTCTGAGATGTATATGATGTAGGAGGGAGAAGAGCTCCATATCTGAGATGTATATGATGTAGGAGGGAGGAGAGCTCCATGTCTGAGATGTAGATGATTTAGGATACAAGAGAGCTCCATGTCTGAGATGTATATGATGTAGGATGGAGAAGAGCTCCATATCTGAGATGTATATGATGTAGGAGGGAGGAGAGCTCCATGTCTGAGATGTATATGATGTAGGATGGAGAAGAGCTCCATATCTGAGATGTATATGATGTAGGATGGAGAAGAGCTCCATATCTGAGATGTATATGATGTAGGAGGGAGGAGAGCTCCATATCTGAGATGTATATGATGTAGGATGAAGGAGAGCTCCATGTCTGAGATGTATATGATGTAGGATAGAGGAGAGCTCCATGTCTGAGATGTATATAATGTAGGAGGGAGGAGAGCTCCATGTCTGGGATGTGTATGATGTAGGATGGAGGAGAGCTCCATGTCTGAGATGTATATGATGTAGGAGGGAGAAGAGCTCCATGTCTGAGATGTATATGATGTAGGATGGAGGATGGAAAGTTCCATGTCTGAGATGTATATGATGTAGGATGGAGAAGAGCTCCATGTCTGAGATGTATATGATGTAGGAGGGAGGAGAGCTCCATGTCTGAGATGTATATAATGTAGGATGGAGGAAAGCTCCATGTCTGAGATGTATATGATGTAGGATGGAGAAGAGCTCCATATCTGAGATGTATATGATGTAGGATGGAGGAGAGCTCCATATCTGAGATGTATATGATGTAGGATGGAGAAGAGCTCCATGTCTGAGATGTATATGATGTAGGAGGGAGGAGAGCTCCATGTCTGAGATGTATATGATGTAGGAGGGAGGAGAGCTCCATGTCTGAGATGTATATGATGTAGGATGGAGGAGAGCTCCATGTCTGAGATGTATATGATGTAGGATAGAGAAGAGCTCCATGTCTGAGATGTATATGATGTAAGAGGGAGGAGAGCTCCATGTCTGAGATGTATATGATGTAGGATGGAGGAGAGCTCCATGTCTGAGATGTATATGATGTAGGATGGAGAAGAGCTCCATGTCTGAGATGTATATGATGTAGGAGGGAGAAGAGCTCCATGTCTGAGATGTATATGATGTAGGATGGAGGATGGAAAGTTCCATGTCTGAGATGTATATGATGTAGGATGGAGAAGAGCTCCATGTCTGAGATGTATATGATGTAGGATGGAGAAGAGCCCCATGTCTGAGATGTATATAATGTAGGAGGGAGGAGAGCTCCATGTCTGAGATGTATATAATGTAGGAGGGAGGAGAGCTCCATGTCTGGGATGTATATGATGTAGGATGGAGAAGAGCTCCATATCTGAGATGTATATGATGTAGGATGGAGGAGAGCTCCATATCTGAGATGTATATGATGTAGGATGGAGGAGAGCTCCATGTCTGAGATGTATATGATGTAGGAGGGAGGAGGAGAGCCCCATGTCTGAGATGTATATGATGTAAGAGGGAGGAGAGCTCCATGTCTGAGATGTATATGATGTAAGAGGGAGGAGAGCTCCATGTCTGAGATGTATATGATGTAAGAGGGAGGAGAGCTCCATGTCTGAGATGTATATGATGTAAGAGGGAGGAGAGCTCCATATCTGAGATGTATATGATGTAAGAGGGAGGAGAGCTCCATGTCTGAGATGTATATGATGTAGGATGGAGGAGAGCTCCATGTCTGAGATGTATATGATGTAGGATAGAGAAGAGCTCCATATCTGAGATGTATATGATGTAGGATGGAGGAGAGCTCCATGTCTGAGATGTATATAATGTAGGAGGGAGGAGAGCTCCATGTCTGAGATGTATATGATGTAGGATAGAGAAGAGCTCCATGTCTGAGATGTATATGATGTAGGATGGAGAAGAGCTCTATATCTGAGATGTATATGATGTGGGAGGGAGGAGAGCTCCATATCTGAGATGTATATGATGTAGGATGGAGAAGAGCTCCATGTCTGAGATGTATATGATGTAGGAGGGAGGAGGAGAGCCCCATGTCTGAGATGTATATGATGTAAGAGGGAGGAGAGCTCCATGTCTGAGATGTATATGATGTAAGAGGGAGGAGAGCTCCATGTCTGAGATGTATATGATGTAGGATGGAGGAGAGCTCCATGTCTGAGATGTATATGATGTAGGATAGAGAAGAGCTCCATATCTGAGATGTATATGATGTAGGATGGAGGAGAGCTCCATGTCTGAGATGTATATAATGTAGGAGGGAGGAGAGCTCCATGTCTGAGATGTATATGATGTAGGATGGAGGAGAGTTCCATGTCTGAGATGTATATGATGTAGGATGGAGGAGAAGAGCTCCATATCTGAGATGTATATGATGTAGGATGGAGGAGAAGAGCTCCATGTCTGAGATGTATATGATGTAGGATGGAGGAGAGCTCCATGTCTGAGATGTATATGATGTAGGATAGAGAAGAGCTCCATGTCTGAGATGTATATGATGTAGGATGGAGAAGAGCTCCATGTCTGAGATGTATATGATGTAGGATGGAGGAGAGCTCCATGTCTGAGATGTATATAATGTAGGATGGATGAGAGCTCCATGTCTGAGATGTATATGATGTAGGATGGAGAAGAGCTCCATGTCTGAGATGTATATGATGTAGGATGGATGAGAGCTCCATGTCTGAGATGTATATGATGTAGGATGGAGAAGAGCTCCATATCTGAGATGTATATGATGTAGGATGGAGAAGAGCTCCATGTCTGAGATGCATATGATGTAGGATGGAGAAGAGCTCCATGTCTGAGATGTGTATGATGTAGGATGGAGGAGAGCTCCATGTCTGAGATGTATATGATGTAGGATGGAGAAGAGCTCCATATCTGAGATGTATATGATGTAGGATGGAGAAGAGCTCCATGTCTGAGATGTATATGATGTAGGATGGAGAAGAGCTCCATGTCTGAGATGTGTATGATGTAGGATGGAGAAGAGCTCCATGTCTGAGATGTATATGATGTAGGATGGAGAAGAGCTCCATGTCTGAGATGTATATGATGTAGGATGGAGGAGAGCTCCATATCTGAGATGTATATGATGTAGGATGGAGGAGAGCTCCATATCTGAGATGTATATGATGTAGGATGGAGAAGAGCTCCATGTCTGAGATGTATATGATGTAGGAGGGAGGAGGAGAGCCCCATGTCTGAGATGTATATGATGTAAGAGGGAGGAGAGCTCCATATCTGAGATGTATATGATGTAAGAGGGAGGAGAGCTCCATGTCTGAGATGTATATGATGTAAGAGGGAGGAGAGCTCCATGTCTGAGATGTATATGATGTAAGAGGGAGGAGAGCTCCATATCTGGGATGTATATGATGTAGGATGGAGGAGAGCTCCATGTCTGAGATGTATATGATGTAGGATAGAGAAGAGCTCCATATCTGAGATGTATATGATGTAGGATGGAGGAGAGCTCCATATCTGAGATGTATATGATGTAGGATGGAGGAGAGCTCCATGTCTGAGATGTATATGATGTAGGATGGAGGAGAGCTCCATATCTGAGATGTATATGATGTAGGATGGAGAAGAGCTCCATGTCTGAGATGTATATGATGTAGGATGGAGGAGAGCTCCATGTCTGAGATGTATATGATGTAGGATGGAGAAGAGCTCCATGTCTGAGATGTATATGATGTAGGATGGAGGAGAGCTCCATGTCTGAGATGTATATGATGTAGGATGGAGGAGAGCTCCATATCTGAGATGTATATGATGTAGGATGGAGAAGAGCTCCATGTCTGAGATGTATATGATGTAGGATGGAGGAGAGCTCCATGTCTGAGATGTATATAATGTAGGATGGAGAAGAGCTCCATGTCTGAGATGTATATGATGTAGGATGGAGGAGAGCTCCATGTCTGAGATGTATATGATGTAGGATGGAGGAGAGCTCCATATCTGAGATGTATATGATGTAGGATGGAGAAGAGCTCCATGTCTGAGATGTATATGATGTAGGATGGAGGAGAGCTCCATGTCTGAGATGTATATAATGTAGGATGGAGAAGAGCTCCATGTCTGAGATGTATATGATGTAGGAGGAAGGAGAGCTCCATATCTGAGATGTATATGATGTAGGATGGAGGAGAGCTCCATGTCTGAGATGTATATGATGTAGGATGGAGGAGAGCTCCATGTCTGAGATGTATATGATGTGGGAGGGAGGAGAGCTCCATATCTGAGATGTATATGATGTAGGATAGAGGAGAGCTCCATATCTGAGATGTATATGATGTAGGATGGAGAAGAGCTCCATGTCTGAGATGTATATGATGTAGGAGGGAGCAGAGCTCCATGTCTGAGATGTATATGATGTAGGAGGGAGGAGAGCTCCATGTCTGAGATGTATATGATGTAGGAGGGAGCAGAGCTCCATGTCTGAGATGTATATGATGTAGGAGGGAGGAGAGCTCCATATCTTAGATGTATATGATGTAGGAGGGAGCAGAGCTCCATGTCTGAGATGTATATGATGTAGGAGGGAGGAGAGCTCCATGTCTGAGATGTATATGATGTAGGAGGGAGGAGCGCTCCATGTCTGAGATGTATATGATGTAGGATGGAGGAGAGCTCCATGTCTGAGATGTATATGATGTAGGATGGAGAAGAGCTCCATGTCTGAGATGTATATGATGTAGGAGGGAGGAGAGCTCCATGTCTGAGATGTATATGATATAGGATGGAGGAGAGCTCCATATCTGAGATGTATATGATGTAGGATGGAGAAGAGCTCCATATCTGAGATGTATATGATGTAGGAGGGAGGAGAGCTCCATGTCTGAGATGTAGATGATTTAGGATACAAGAGAGCTCCATGTCTGAGATGTATATGATGTAGGATGGAGAAGAGCTCCATATCTGAGATGTATATGATGTAGGAGGGAGGAGAGCTCCATGTCTGAGATGTATATGATGTAGGATGGAGAAGAGCTCCATATCTGAGATGTATATGATGTAGGAGGGAGGAGAGCTCCATGTCTGAGATGTATATGATGTAAGAGGGAGGAGAGCTCCATGTCTGAGATGTATATGATGTAGGAGGGAGGAGAGCTCCATGTCTGGGATGTGTATGATGTAGGATGGAGGAGAGCTCCATGTCTGAGATGTATATGATGTAGGAGGGAGAAGAGCTCCATGTCTGAGATGTATATGATGTAGGATGGAGGATGGAAAGTTCCATGTCTGAGATGTATATGATGTAGGATGGAGAAGAGCTCCATGTCTGAGATGTATATGATGTAGGAGAGAGTAGAGCTCCATGTCTGAGATGTATATGATGTAGGATGGAGGAGAGCTCCATGTCTGAGATGGATATGATGTAGGAGGAAGGAGAGCTCCATGTCTGAGATGTATATGATGTAGGATGGAGAAGAGCTCCATGTCTGAGATGGATATGATGTGGGAGGGTGGAGAGCTCCATGTCTGAGATGTATATGATGTAGGATGGAGAAGAGCTCCATGTCTGAGATGTATATGATGTAGGATGGAGAAGAGCTCCATGTCTGAGATGTATATGATGTAGGAGGGAGGAGGAGAGCCCCATGTCTGAGATGTATATGATGTAGGAGGGAGAAGAGCTCCATATCTGAGATGTATATGATGTAGGATGGAGAAGAGCTCCATGTCTGAGATGTATATAATGTAGGATGGAGGAGAGCTCCATATCTGAGATGTATATAATGTAGGATAGAGGAGAGCTCCATGTCTGAGATGTATATGATGTAGGATGGAGGAGAGCTCCATGTCTGAGATGTATATGATGTAGGATGGAGAAGAGCTCCATGTCTGAGATGTATATGATGTAGGAGGGAGGAGGAGAGCCCCATGTCTGAGATGTATATGATGTAAGAGGGAGGAGAGCTCCATGTCTGAGATGTATATGATGTAGGATGGAGGAGAGCTCCATATCTGAGATGTATATGATGTAGGATGGAGGAGAGCTCCATGTCTGAGATGTATATAATGTAGGATGGAGGAGAGCTCCATGTCTGAGATGTATATGATGTAGGAGGGAGAAGAGCTCCATGTCTGAGATGTATATGATGTAGGATGGAGAAGAGCTCCATGTCTGAGATGTATATGATGTAGGAGGGAGGAGGAGAGCCCCATGTCTGAGATGTATATGATGTAGGAGGGAGAAGAGCTCCATATCTGAGATGTATATGATGTAGGATGGAGAAGAGCTCCATGTCTGAGATGTATATAATGTAGGATGGAGGAGAGCTCCATATCTGAGATGTATATGATGTAGGATGGAGGAGAGCTCCATGTCTGAGATGTATATGATGTAGGATAGAGAAGAGCTCCATATCTGAGATGTATATGATGTAGGATGGAGGAGAGCTCCATGTCTGAGATGTATATGATGTAGGATGGAGGAGAGCTCCATGTCTGAGATGTATATGATGTAGGAGGGAGGAGGAGAGCCCCATGTCTGAGATGTATATGATGTAAGAGGGAGGAGAGCTCCATGTCTGAGATGTATATGATGTAAGAGGGAGGAGAGCTCCATATCTGAGATGTATATGATGTAGGATGGAGGAGAGCTCCATGTCTGAGATGTATATGATGTAGGAGGGAGAAGAGCTCCATGTCTGAGATGTATATGATGTAGGATGGAGGATGGAAAGTTCCATGTCTGAGATGTATATGATGTAGGATGGAGAAGAGCTCCATGTCTGAGATGTATATGATGTAGGATAGAGAAGAGCTCCATATCTGAGATGTATATGATGTAGGAGGGAGGAGAGCTCCATATCTGAGATGTATATGATGTATGATGGAGAAGAGCTCCATGTCTGAGATGTATATGATGTAGGATGGAGGAGAGCTCCATGTCTGAGATGTATATGATGTAGGAGGGAGGAGAGCTCAATGTCTGAGATGTATATGATGTAGGATAGAGAAGAGCTCCATATCTGAGATGTATATGATGTAGGAGGGAGGAGAGCTCCATATCTGAGATGTATATGATGTAGGATGGAGGAGAGCTCCATATCTGAGATGTATATGATGTAGGATGGAGGAGAGTTCCATGTCTGAGATGTATATGATGTAGGATGGAGGAGAAGAGCTCCATGTCTGAGATGTATATGATGTAGGATGGAGGAGAGCTCCATGTCTGAGATGTATATGATGTAGGATGGAGGAGAGCTCCATATCTGAGATGTATATGATGTAGGATGGAGGAGAGCTCCATATCTGAGATGTATATGATGTAGGATGGAGGAGAGCTCCATATCTGAGATGTATATGATGTAGGATGGAGAAGAGCTCCATATCTGAGATGTATATGATGTAGGATGGAGGAGAGTTCCATGTCTGAGATGTATATGATGTAGGATGGAGGAGAAGAGCTCCATGTCTGAGATGTATATGATGTAGGATGGAGGAGAGCTCCATGTCTGAGATGTATATGATGTATGATGGAGGAGAGCTCCATGTCTGAGATGTATATGATGTAGGATGGAGGAGAGCTCCATGTCTGAGATGTATATGATGTAGGATGGAGGAGAGCTCCATGTCTGAGATGTGTATGATGTAGGATGGAGAAGAGCTCCATGTCTGAGATGTATATGATGTAGGAGGGAGGAGAGCTCCATGTCTGAGATGTATATGATGTAGGATAGAGAAGAGCTCCATATCTGAGATGTATATGATGTAGGATGGAGGAGAGCTCCATGTCTGAGATGTATATGATGTAGGATGGAGGAGAGCTCCATATCTGAGATGTATATGATGTAGGATGGAGGAGAGCTCCATGTCTGAGATGTATATGATGTAGGATGGAGGAGAGCTCCATGTCTGAGATGTATATGATGTAGGATGGAGGAGAGCTCCATATCTGAGATGTATATGATGTAGGATGGAGGAGAGCTCCATATCTGAGATGTATATGATGTAGGATGGAGAAGAGCTCCATGTCTGAGATGTATATGATGTAGGATGGAGAAGAGCTCCATGTCTGAGATGTATATGATGTAGGAGGGAGGAGGAGAGCCCCATGTCTGAGATGTATATGATGGAGGATGGAGGAGAGCTCCATGTCTGAGATGTATATGATGTAGGATGGAGAAGAGCTCCATGTCTGAGATGTATATGATGTAGGAGGGAGGAGGAGAGCCCCATGTCTGAGATGTATATGATGGAGGATGGAGAAGAGTTCCATGTCTGAGATGTATATGATGTAAGAGGGAGGAGAGCTCCATGTCTGAGATGTGTATGATGTAGGATGGAGGAGAGCTCCATGTCTGAGATGTATATGATGTAGGAGGGAGCAGAGCTCCATGTCTGAGATGTATATGATGTAGGAGGGAGAAGAGCTCCATATCTGAGATGTATATGATGTAAGAGGGAGGAGAGCTCCATGTCTGAGATGTGTATGATGTAGGATGGAGGAGAGCTCCATGTCTGAGATGTACATGATGTAGGAGGGAGCAGAGCTCCATGTCTGAGATGTATATGATGTAGGAGGGAGAAGAGCTCCATATCTGAGATGTATATGATGTAGGAGGGAGGAGAGCTCCATGTCTGAGATGTATATGATGTAG
The DNA here is from genome assembly GCA_037952925.1 of Lithobates clamitans. NCBI lineage: Eukaryota > Metazoa > Chordata > Amphibia > Anura > Ranidae > Lithobates > Lithobates clamitans. The sequence continues at coordinate 214,423 of JBBGZY010002877.1, read as the reverse complement.
GATGGAGAAGAGCTCCATGTCTGAGATGTATATGATGTAGGATGGAGAAGAGCTCCATATCTGAGATGTATATGATGTAGGATGGAGGAGAGCTCCATGTCTGAGATGTATATGATGTAGGATGGAGAAGAGCTCCATATCTGAGATGTATATGATGTAGGATGGAGGAGAGCTCCATATCTGAGATGTATATGATGTAGGATGGAGGAGAGCTCCATGTCTGAGATGTATATGATGTAGGAAGGAAGGAGAAGAGTTCCATGTCTGAGATGTAGATGATTTAGGATACAAGAGAGCTCCATGTCTGAGATGTATATGATGTAGGATGGAGGAGAGCTCCATGTCTGAGATGTATATGATGTAGGATGGAGGAGAGCTCCATGTCTGAGATGTATATGATGTAGGATGGAGGAGAGCTCCATATCTGAGATGTATATAATGTAGGAGGGAGGAGAGCTCCATGTCTGAGATGTATATGATGTAGGATGGAGGAGAGCTCCATATCTGAGATGTATATAATGTAGGAGGGAGGAGAGCTCCATATCTGAGATGTATATGATATAGGAGGGAGGAGAGCTCCATGTCTGAGATGTATATAATGTAGGATGGAGGAGAGCTCCATGTCTGAGATGTATATGATGTAGGATGGAGGAGAGCTCCATATCTGAGATGTATATAATGTAGGAGGGAGGAGAGCTCCATGTCTGAGATGTATATGATGTAGGATGGAGGAGAGCTCCATGTCTGAGATGTATATGATGTAGGATGGAGGAGAGCTCAATGTCTGAGATGTATATGATGTAGGAGGGAGGAGAGCTCCATGTCTGAGATGTATATGATGTAGGATAGAGAAGAGCTCCATGTCTGAGATGTATATGATGTAGGATGGAGGAGAGCTCCATATCTGAGATGTATATGATGTAGGATGGAGGAGAGCTCCATGTCTGAGATGAATATGATGTAGGATGGAGGAGAGCTCAATGTCTGAGATGTATATGATGTAAGAGGGAGGAGAGCTCCATGTCTGAGATGTATATGATGTAGGATGGAGAAGAGCTCCATGTCTGAGATGTATATGATGTAGGATGGAGAAGAGCTCCATGTCTGAGATGTATATGATGTAGGAGGGAGGAGGAGAGCCCCATGTCTGGGATGTGTATGATGTAGGATGGAGGAGAGCTCCATGTCTGAGATGTATATGATGTAGGAGGGAGGAGGAGAGCCCCATGTCTGGGATGTGTATGATGTAGGATGGAGGAGAGCTCCATGTCTGAGATGTATATGATGTAGGAGGGAGAAGAGCTCCATGTCTGAGATGTATATGATGTAGGAGGGAGAAGAGCTCCATGTCTGAGATGTATATGATGTAGGATGGAGGATGGAAAGTTCCATGTCTGAGATGTATATGATGTAGGATGGAGAAGAGCTCCATGTCTGAGATGTATATGATGTAGGATAGAGAAGAGCTCCATATCTGAGATGTATATGATGTAGGAGGGAGGAGAGCTCCATATCTGAGATGTATATGATGTAGGATGGAGGAGAGCTCCATGTCTGAGATGTATATGATGTAGGAGGGAGGAGAGCTCCATATCTGAGATGTATATGATGGAGGAGGGAGAAGAGCTCCATGTCTGAGATGTAGATGATTTAGGATACAAGAGAGCTCCATGTCTGAGATGTATATGATGTAGGATGGAGGAGAGCTCCATGTCTGAGATGTATATGATGTAGGATGGAGAAGAGCTCCATGTCTGAGATGTATATGATGTAGGAGGGAGGAGAGCTCCATGTCTGAGATGTATATGATGTAGGATGGAGAAGAGCTCCATGTCTGAGATGTATATGATGTAGGATGGAGAAGAGCTCCATGTCTGAGATGTATATGATGTAGGATGGAGGAGAGCTCCATGTCTGAGATGTATATGATGTAGGATGGAGGAGAGCTCCATGTCTGAGATGTATATGATGTAGGAGGGAGGAGAGCTCCATGTCTGAGATGTATATGATGTAGGATGGAGAAGAGCTCCATATCTGAGATGTATATGATGTAAGAGGGAGGAGAGCTCCATGTCTGAGATGTATATGATGTAGGATGGAGGAGAGCTCCATGTCTGAGATGTATATGATGTAGGAGGGAAGAGAGCTCCATGTCTGAGATGTATATGATGTAGGATGGAGAAGAGCTCCATATCTGAGATGTATATGATGTAAGAGGGAGGAGAGCTCCATGTCTGAGATGTATATAATGTAGGATGGAGGAGAGCTCCATGTCTGAGATGTATATGATGTAGGATGGAGAAGAGCTCCATGTCTGAGATGGATATGATGTAGGATGGAGGAGAGCTCCATGTCTGAGATGTATATAATGTAGGAGGGAGAAGAGCTCCATATCTGAGATGTATATGATGTAGGATGGAGAAGAGCTCCATGTCTGAGATGGATATGATGTAGGATGGAGGAGAGCTCCATGTCTGAGATGTATATGATGTAGGATGGAGAAGAGCTCCATGTCTGAGATGGATATGATGTAGGATGAAGGAGAGTTCCATGTCTGAGATGTATATGATGTAGGAGGGAGGAGAGCTCCATATCTGAGATGTATATGATGTAGGAGGGAGAAGAGCTCCATATCTGAGATGTATATGATGTAGGAGGGAGGAGAGCTCCATGTCTGAGATGTATATGATGTAGGATGGAGGAGAGCTCCATGTCTGAGATGTATATGATGTAGGATGGAGGAGAGCTCCATGTCTGAGATGGATATGATGTAGGAGGGAGCAGAGCTCCATGTCTGAGATGTATATGATGTAGGAGGGAGAAGAGCTCCATATCTGAGATGTATATGATGTAGGAGGGAGGAGAGCTCCATGTCTGAGATGTAGATGATTTAGGATACAAGAGAGCTCCATGTCTGAGATGTATATGATGTAGGATGGAGAAGAGCTCCATATCTGAGATGTATATGATGTAGGATGGAGGAGAGCTCCATGTCTGAGATGTATATGATGTAGGATGGAGAAGAGCTCCATGTCTGAGATGTATATGATGTAGGAGGGAGAAGAGCTCCATATCTGAGATGTATATGATGTAGGAGGGAGGAGAGCTCCATGTCTGAGATGTAGATGATTTAGGATACAAGAGAGCTCCATGTCTGAGATGTATATGATGTAGGATGGAGAAGAGCTCCATATCTGAGATGTATATGATGTAGGAGGGAGGAGAGCTCCATGTCTGAGATGTATATGATGTAGGATGGAGAAGAGCTCCATATCTGAGATGTATATGATGTAGGAGGGAGGAGAGCTCCATGTCTGAGATGTATATGATGTAGGAGGAAGAAGAGCTCCATATCTGAGATGTATATAATGTAGGATAGAGGAGAGCTCCATATCTGAGATGTATATGATGTAGGAGGGAGAAGAGCTCCATGTCTGAGATGTATATAATGTAGGATAGAGGAGAGCTCCATGTCTGAGATGTATATGATGTAGGATGGAGGAGAGCTCCATGTCTGAGATGTATATGATGTAGGATGGAGAAGAGCTCCATATCTGAGATGTATATGATGTAGGATGGAGGAGAGCTCCATATCTGAGATGTATATAATGTAGGAGGGAGGAGAGCTCCATGTCTGAGATGTATATAATGTAGGATAGAGAAGAGCTCCATGTCTGAGATGTATATGATGTAGGAGGGAGGAGAGCTCCATGTCTGAGATGTATATGATGTAGGATGGAGGAGAGCTCCATGTCTGAGATGTATATGATGTAGGATGGAGGAGAGCTCCATATCTGAGATGTATATGATGTAGGATGGAGGAGAGCTCCATATCTGAGATGTATATAATGTAGGAGGGAGGAGAGCTCCATGTCTGGGATGTGTATGATGTAGGATGGAGGAGAGCTCCATGTCTGAGATGTATATGATGTAGGAGGGAGAAGAGCTCCATGTCTGAGATGTATATGATGTAGGATGGAGGATGGAAAGTTCCATGTCTGAGATGTATATGATGTAGGATGGAGGAGAGCTCCATGTCTGAGATGTATATGATGTAGGATGGAGGAGAGCTCCATATCTGAGATGTATATGATGTAGGATGGAGGAGAGCTCCATGTCTGAGATGTATATGATGTAAGAGGGAGGAGAGCTCCATGTCTGAGATGTATATGATGTAGGAGGGAGGAGAGCTCCATGTCTGAGATGTATATGATGTAGGAGGGAGAAGAGCTCCATGTCTGAGATGTATATGATGTAGGATGGAGGAGAGCTCCATATCTGAGATGTATATGATGTAGGAGGGAGGAGAGCTCCATGTCTGAGATGTATATGATGTAGGATAGAGAAGAGCTCCATATCTGAGATGTATATGATGTAGGATGGAGGAAAGCTCTATGTCTGAGATGTATATGATGTAGGATGGAGAAGAGCTCCATATCTGAGATGTATATGATGTAGGAGGGAGGAGAGCTCCATGTCTGAGATGTATATAATGTAGGAGGGAGGAGAGCTCCATGTCTGAGATGTATATAATGTAGGATGGAGGAGAGCTCCATGTCTGAGATGTATATGATGTAGGATGGAGGAGAGCTCCATATCTGAGATGTATATGATGTAGGATGGAGAAGAGCTCCATATCTGAGATGTATATAATGTAGGATGGAGGAGAGCTCCATGTCTGAGATGTATATGATGTAGGAGGGAGGAGAGCTCCATGTCTGAGATGTATATGATGTAGGATGGATGAGAGCTCCATGTCTGAGATGTATATGATGTAGGATGGAGAAGAGCTCCATGTCTGAGATGTATATGATGTAGGATGGATGAGAGCTCCATGTCTGAGATGTATATGATGTAGGATGGAGAAGAGCTCCATGTCTGAGATGTATATGATGTAGGAGGGAGGAGAGCCCCATGTCTGAGATGTATATGATGTAGGATGGATGAGAGCTCCATGTCTGAGATGTATATGATGTAGGATGGAGAAGAGCTCCATATCTGAGATGTATATGATGTAGGATGGAGAAGAGCTCCATGTCTGAGATGTATATGATGTAGGATGGAGAAGAGCTCCATCTCTGAGATGTGTATGATGTAGGATGGAGGAGAGCTCCATGTCTGAGATGTATATAATGTAGGATGGAGGAGCGCTCCATATCTGAGATGTATATGATGTAGGATGGAGAAGAGCTCCATGTCTGAGATGTATATGATGTAGGATAGAGAAGAGCTCCATGTCTGAGATGTATATGATGTAGGATGGAGGAGAGCTCCATGTCTGAGATGTATATGATGTAGGATAGAGAAGAGCTCCATGTCTGAGATGTATATGATGTAGGATGGATGAGAGCTCCATATCTGAGATGTATATGATGTAGGATGGAGAAGAGCTCCATATCTGAGATGTATATGATGTAGGATGGAGAAGAGCTCCATGTCTGAGATGTATATGATGTAGGATGGAGAAGAGCTCCATGTCTGAGATGTGTATGATGTAGGATGGAGAAGAGCTCCATGTCTGAGATGTATATGATGTAGGATGGAGAAGAGCTCCATGTCTGAGATGTATATGATGTAGGATGGAGGAGCGCTCCATGTCTGAGATGTATATGATGTAGGAGGGAGGAGAGCTCCATGTCTGAGATGTATATGATGTAGGAGGGAGGAGAGCTCCATGTCTGAGATGTATATGATGTAGGATGGAGAAGAGCTCCATATCTGAGATGTATATGATGTAGGATGGAGAAGAGCTCCATATCTGAGATGTATATGATGTAGGAGGGAGGAGAGCTCCATGTCTGAGATGTATATGATGTAGGATGGAGGAGAGCTCCATGTCTGAGATGTATATGATGTAAGAGGGAGGAGAGCTCCATGTCTGAGATGTATATGATGTAGGATGGAGAAGAGCTCCATATCTGAGATGTATATGATGTAGGATGGAGAAGAGCTCCATGTCTGAGATGTATATGATGTAAGAGGGAGGAGAGCTCCATATCTGAGATGTATATGATGTAAGAGGGAGGAGAGCTCCATGTCTGAGATGTATATGATGTAGGATGGAGGAGAGCTCCATATCTGAAATGTATATGATGTAGGATGGAGGAGAGCTCCATGTCTGAGATGTATATAATGTAGGAGGGAGGAGAGCTCCATGTCTGAGATGTATATGATGTAGGAGGGAGGAGAGCACCATATCTGAGATGTATATGATGTAGGATAGAGGAGAGTTCCATATCTGAGATGTATATGATGTAGGATAGAGGAGAGTTCCATATCTGAGATGTATATGATGTAGGAGGGAGGAGAGCTCCATGTCTGAGATGTATATGATGTAGGATGGAGAAGAGCTCCATGTCTGAGATGTATATAATGTAGGAGGGAGGAGAGCTCCATGTCTGAGATGTATATGATGTAGGAGGGAGGAGAGCACCATATCTGAGATGTATATGATGTAGGATGGAGAAGAGCTCCATGTCTGAGATGTATATGATGTAAGAGGGAGGAGAGCTCCATATCTGAGATGTATATGATGTAAGAGGGAGGAGAGCTCCATGTCTGAGATGTATATGATGTAAGAGGGAGGAGAGCTCCATATCTGAGATGTATATGATGTAGGATGGAGGAGAGCTCCATGTCTGAGATGTATATGATGTAGGATGGAGGAGAGCTCCATATCTGAGATGTATATGATGTAAGAGGGAGGAGAGCTCCATGTCTGAGATGTATATGATGTAAGAGGGAGGAGAGCTCCATGTCTGAGATGTATATGATGTAAGAGGGAGGAGAGCTCCATGTCTGAGATGTATATGATGTAAGAGGGAGCAGAGCTCCATATCTGAGATGTATATGATGTAAGAGGGAGGAGAGCTCCATGTCTGAGATGTATATGATGTAGGATGGAGGAGAGCTCCATGTCTGAGATGTATATGATGTAGGATAGAGAAGAGCTCCATATCTGAGATGTATATGATGTAGGATGGAGGAGAGCTCCATGTCTGAGATGTATATGATGTAGGATGGAGGAGAGCTCCATGTCTGAGATGTATATGATGTAGGATGGAGAAGAGCTCCATATCTGAGATGTATATGATGTAGGATGAAGGAGAAGAGCTCCATATCTGAGATGTATATGATGTAGGATGGAGGAGAGCTCCATATCTGAGATGTATATGATGTAGGATGGAGAAGAGCTCCATGTCTGAGATGTATATGATGTAGGATGGAGGAGAGCTCCATGTCTGAGATGTATATGATGTAGGATGGAGGAGAGCTCCATATCTGAGATGTATATGATGTAGGATGGAGAAGAGCTCCATGTCTGAGATGTATATGATGTAGGATGGAGGAGAGCTCCATGTCTGAGATGTATATAATGTAGGATGGAGAAGAGCTCCATGTCTGAGATGTATATGATGTAGGAGGGAGGAGAGCTCCATGTCTGAGATGTATATGATGTAGGAGGAAGGAGAGCTCCATATCTGAGATGTACATGATGTAGGAGGGAGCAGAGCTCCATGTCTGAGATGTATATGATGTAGGAGGGAGGAGAGCTCCATGTCTGAGATGTATATGATGTAGGAGGGAGGAGAGCTCCATGTCTGAGATGTATATGATGTAGGATGGAGGAGAGCTCCATGTCTGAGATGTATATGATGTAGGATGGAGGAGAGCTCCATGTCTGAGATGTATATGATGTAGGATGGAGGAGAGCTCCATGTCTGAGATGTATATGATGTAGGAGGGAGGAGAGCTCCATGTCTGAGATGTATATGATGTAGGAGGGAGGAGAGCTCCATGTCTGAGATGTATATGATATAGGATGGAGGAGAGCTCCATATCTGAGATGTATATGATGTAGGATGGAGAAGAGCTCCATATCTGAGATGTATATGATGTAGGAGGGAGGAGAGCTCCATGTCTGAGATGTAGATGATTTAGGATACAAGAGAGCTCCATGTCTGAGATGTATATGATGTAGGATGGAGAAGAGCTCCATATCTGAGATGTATATGATGTAGGAGGGAGGAGAGCTCCATGTCTGAGATGTATATGATGTAGGATGGAGAAGAGCTCCATATCTGAGATGTATATGATGTAGGAGGGAGGAGAGCTCCATGTCTGAGATGTATATGATGTAGGAGGGAGGAGAGCTCCATGTCTGAGATGTATATGATGTAGGATGGAGGAGAGCTCCATATCTGAGATGTATATAATGTAGGAGGGAGGAGAGCTCCATATCTGAGATGTATATGATGTAGGAGGGAGGAGAGCTCCATGTCTGAGATGTATATGATGTAGGATGGAGAAGAGCTCCATATCTGAGATGTATATGATGTAGGAGGGAGGAGAGCTCCATGTCTGAGATGTATATGATGTAGGATGGAGAAGAGCTCCATATCTGAGATGTATATGATGTAGGAGGGAGGAGAGCTCCATGTCTGAGATGTATATGATGTAGGATGGAGAAGAGCTCCATGTCTGAGATGTATATGATGTAGGAGGGAGGAGAGCTCCATGTCTGGGATGTGTATGATGTAGGAGGGAGAAGAGCTCCATGTCTGAGATGTATATGATGTAGGATGGAGGATGGAAAGTTCCATGTCTGAGATGTATATGATGTAGGATGGAGAAGAGCTCCATGTCTGAGATGTATATGATGTAGGAGAGAGTAGAGCTCCATGTCTGAGATGTATATGATGTAGGATGGAGGAGAGCTCCATGTCTGAGATGGATATGATGTAGGAGGAAGGAGAGCTCCATGTCTGAGATGTATATGATGTAGGAGGGAGGAGAGCTCCATGTCTGAGATGTATATGATGTAGGATGGAGGAGAGCTCCATATCTGAGATGTATATGATGTAGGATGGAGAAGAGCTCCATGTCTGAGATGGATATGATGTGGGAGGGTGGAGAGCTCCATGTCTGAGATGTATATGATGTAGGATGGAGAAGAGCTCCATGTCTGAGATGTATATGATGTAGGATGGAGAAGAGCTCCATGTCTGAGATGTATATGATGTAGGATGGAGAAGAGCTCCATGTCTGAGATGTATATGATGTAGGATGGAGGAGAGCTCCATGTCTGAGATGTATATGATGTAGGAGGGAGGAGAGCTCCATGTCTGAGATGTATATGATGTAGGATGGAGGAGAGCTCCATATCTGAGATGTATATGATGTAGGATGGAGGAGAGCTCCATATCTGAGATGTATATGATGTAGGATGGAGGAGAGCTCCATATCTGAGATGTATATGATGTAGGATGGAGGAGAGCTCCATGTCTGAGATGTATATGATGTAGGATGGAGAAGAGCTCCATGTCTGAGATGTATATGATGTAGGAGGGAGGAGGAGAGCCCCATGTCTGAGATGTATATGATGTAAGAGGGAGGAGAGCTCCATGTCTGAGATGTATATGATGTAGGAGGGAGGAGAGCTCCATGTCTGAGATGTATATGATGTAGGATGGAGGAGAAGAGCTCCATATCTGAGATGTATATGATGTAGGATGGAGGAGAGCTCCCTGTCTGAGATGTATATGATGTAGGATGGAGGAGAGCTCCATATCTGAGATGTATATAATGTAGGATGGAGGAGAGCTCCATGTCTGAGATGTATATGATGTAGGATGGAGAAGAGCTCCATGTCTGAGATGTATATGATGTAGGAGGGAGGAGGAGAGCCCCATGTCTGAGATGTATATGATGTAAGAGGGAAGAGAGCTCCATGTCTGAGATGTATATGATGTAGGAGGGAGAAGAGCTCCATATCTGAGATGTATATGATGTAGGATGGAGAAGAGCTCCATGTCTGAGATGTATATAATGTAGGATGGAGGAGAGCTCCATATCTGAGATGTATATGATGTAGGATGGAGGAGAGCTCCATATCTGAGATGTATATGATGTAGGATGGAGGAGAGCTCCATGTCTGAGATGTATATGATGTAGGATGGAGGAGAGCTCCATGTCTGAGATGTATATAATGTAGGATGGAGAAGAGCTCCATGTCTGAGATGTATATGATGTAGGAGGGAGAAGAGCTCCATGTCTGAGATGTATATGATGTAGGAGGGAGGAGGAGAGCCCCATGTCTGAGATGTATATGATGTAGGATGGAGGAGAGTTCCATGTCTGAGATGTATATGATGTAGGATGGAGGAGAAGAGCTCCATGTCTGAGATGTATATGATGTAGGAGGGAGGAGAGCTCCATATCTGAGATGTATATGATGTAGGATGGAGAAGAGCTCCATGTCTGAGATGTATATGATGTAAGAGGGAGGAGAGCTCCATGTCTGAGATGTATATGATGTAGGAGGGAGCAGAGCTCCATGTCTGAGATGTATATGATGTAGGAGGGAGGAGAGCTCCATATCTGAGATGTATATGATGTAAGAGGGAGGAGAGCTCCATGTCTGAGATGTATATGATGTAAGAGGGAGGAGAGCTCCATATCTGAGATGTATATGATGTAAGAGGGAGGAGAGCTCCATGTCTGAGATGTATATGATGTAGGAGGGAGGAGAGCTCCATGTCTGGGATGTGTATGATGTAGGATGGAGGAGAGCTCCATGTCTGAGATGTATATGATGTAGGAGGGAGAAGAGCTCCATGTCTGAGATGTATATGATGTAGGATGGAGGATGGAAAGTTCCATGTCTGAGATGTATATGATGTAGGATGGAGAAGAGCTCCATGTCTGAGATGTATATGATGTAGGATAGAGAAGAGCTCCATATCTGAGATGTATATGATGTAGGAGGGAGGAGAGCTCCATATCTGAGATGTATATGATGTATGATGGAGAAGAGCTCCATGTCTGAGATGTATATGATGTAGGATGGAGGAGAGCTCCATGTCTGAGATGTATATGATGTAGGAGGGAGGAGGAGAGCCCCATGTCTGAGATGTATATGATGTAGGATGGAGGAGAGCTCCATGTCTGAGATGTATATGATGTAGGATGGAGGAGAGCTCAATGTCTGAGATGTATATGATGTAGGATAGAGAAGAGCTCCATATCTGAGATGTATATGATGTAGGAGGGAGGAGAGCTCCATATCTGAGATGTATATGATGTAGGATGGAGGAGAGCTCCATGTCTGAGATGTACATGATGTAGGAGGGAGCAGAGCTCCATGTCTGAGATGTATATGATGTAGGAGGGAGAAGAGCTCCATATCTGAGATGTATATGATGTAGGAGGGAGGAGAGCTCCATGTCTGAGATGTATATGATGTAGGATGGAGGAGAGCTCCATATCTGAGATGTATATGATGTAGGATGGAGGAGAGCTCCATATCTGAGATGTATATGATGTAGGATGGAGGAGAGCTCCATATCTGAGATGTATATGATGTAGGATGGAGAAGAGCTCCATATCTGAGATGTATATGATGTAGGATGGAGGAGAGTTCCATGTCTGAGATGTATATGATGTAGGATGGAGGAGAAGAGCTCCATGTCTGAGATGTATATGATGTAGGATGGAGGAGAGCTCCATGTCTGAGATGTATATGATGTAGGATAGAGGAGAGCTCCATGTCTGAGATGTATATGATGTAGGAGGGAGGAGAGCTCCATGTCTGAGATGTATATGATGTAGGATGGAGGAGAGCTCCATGTCTGAGATGTATATGATGTAGGATGGAGGAGAGCTCCATATCTGAGATGTATATGATGTAGGATGGAGGAGAGCTCCATGTCTGAGATGTATATGATGTAGGATGGAGGAGAGCTCCATATCTGAGATGTATATGATGTAGGATGGAGAAGAGCTCCATGTCTGAGATGTATATGATGTAGGATGGAGAAGAGCTCCATGTCTGAGATGTATATGATGTAGGAGGGAGGAGGAGAGCCCCATGTCTGAGATGTATATGATGGAGGATGGAGGAGAGCTCCATGTCTGAGATGTATATGATGTAGGATGGAGAAGAGCTCCATGTCTGAGATGTATATGATGTAGGAGGGAGGAGGAGAGCCCCATGTCTGAGATGTATATGATGGAGGATGGAGAAGAGTTCCATGTCTGAGATGTATATGATGTAAGAGGGAGGAGAGCTCCATGTCTGAGATGTGTATGATGTAGGATGGAGGAGAGCTCCATGTCTGAGATGTATATGATGTAGGAGGGAGGAGAGCTCCATGTCTGAGATGTACATGATGTAGGAGGGAGCAGAGCTCCATGTCTGAGATGTATATGATGTAGGATGGAGAAGAGCTCCATATCTGAGATGTATATGATGTAGGATGAAGGAGAGCTCCATATCTGAGATGTATATAATGTAGGATAGAGAAGAGCTCCATATCTGAGATGTATATGATGTAGGATGGAGAAGAGCTCCATATCTGAGATGTATATGATGTAGGATGGAGGAGAGCTCCATATCTGAGATGTATATAATGTAGGAGGGAGGAGAGCTCCATGTCTGAGATGTAGATGATTTAGGATACAAGAGAGCTCCATGTCTGAGATGTATATGATGTAGGATGGAGGAGAGCTCCATGTCTGAGATGTATATGATGTAGGATGGAGGAGAGCTCCATGTCTGAGATGTATATGATGTAGGATGGAGGAGAGCTCCATATCTGAGATGTATATGATGTAGGATGGAGGAGAGCTCCATGTCTGAGATGTATATGATGTAGGATGGAGGAGAGTTCCATGTCTGAGATGTATATGATGTAGGATGGAGGAGAAGAGCTCCATGTCTGAGATGTATATGATGTAGGATGGAGGAAAGCTCCATGTCTGAGATGAATATGATGTAGGATGGAGGAGAGCTCAATGTCTGAGATGTATATGATGTAAGAGGGAGGAGAGCTCCATGTCTGAGATGTATATGATGTAGGATGGAGAAGAGCTCCATGTCTGAGATGTATATGATGTAGGATGGAGAAGAGCTCCATGTCTGAGATGTATATGATGTAGGAGGGAGGAGGAGAGCCCCATGTCTGGGATGTGTATGATGTAGGATGGAGGAGAGCTCCATGTCTGAGATGTATATGATGTAGGAGGGAGGAGGAGAGCCCCATGTCTGGGATGTGTATGATGTAGGATGGAGGAGAGCTCCATGTCTGAGATGTATATGATGTAGGAGGGAGAAGAGCTCCATGTCTGAGATGTATATGATGTAGGAGGGAGAAGAGCTCCATGTCTGAGATGTATATGATGTAGGATGGAGGATGGAAAGTTCCATGTCTGAGATGTATATGATGTAGGATGGAGAAGAGCTCCATGTCTGAGATGTATATGATGTAGGATAGAGAAGAGCTCCATATCTGAGATGTATATGATGTAGGAGGGAGGAGAGCTCCATATCTGAGATGTATATGATGTAGGATGGAGGAGAGCTCCATGTCTGAGATGTATATGATGTAGGAGGGAGGAGAGCTCCATATCTGAGATGTATATGATGGAGGAGGGAGAAGAGCTCCATGTCTGAGATGTAGATGATTTAGGATACAAGAGAGCTCCATGTCTGAGATGTATATGATGTAGGATGGAGGAGAGCTCCATGTCTGAGATGTATATGATGTAGGATGGAGAAGAGCTCCATGTCTGAGATGTATATGATGTAGGAGGGAGGAGAGCTCCATGTCTGAGATGTATATGATGTAGGATGGAGAAGAGCTCCATGTCTGAGATGTATATGATGTAGGATGGAGAAGAGCTCCATGTCTGAGATGTATATGATGTAGGAGGGAGAAGAGCTCCATGTCTGAGATGTATATGATGTAGGATAGAGAAGAGCTCCATGTCTGAGATGTATATGATGTAGGATGGAGGAGAGCTCCATGTCTGAGATGTATATGATGTAGGATGGAGGAGAGCTCCATGTCTGAGATGTATATGATGTAGGAGGGAGGAGAGCTCCATGTCTGAGATGTATATGATGTAGGATGGAGAAGAGCTCCATATCTGAGATGTATATGATGTAAGAGGGAGGAGAGCTCCATGTCTGAGATGTATATGATGTAGGATGGAGGAGAGCTCCATGTCTGAGATGTATATGATGTAGGATGGAGGAGAGCTCCATGTCTGAGATGTATATGATGTAGGAGGGAAGAGAGCTCCATGTCTGAGATGTATATGATGTAGGAGGGAGGAGAGCTCCATGTCTGAGATGTATATGATGTAGGATGGAGAAGAGCTCCATATCTGAGATGTATATGATGTAGGATGGAGGAGAGCTCCATGTCTGAGATGTATATGATGTAGGATGGAGGAGAGCTCCATGTCTGAGATGGATATGATGTAGGATGGAGGAGAGCTCCATGTCTGAGATGTATATGATGTAGGATGGAGGAGAGCTCCATGTCTGAGATGTATATGATGTAGGATGGAGGAGAGCTCCATGTCTGAGATGTATATGATGTAGGATGGAGAAGAGCTCCATGTCTGAGATGTATATGATGTAGGATGAAGGAGAGTTCCATGTCTGAGATGTATATGATGTAGGAGGGAGGAGAGCTCCATATCTGAGATGTATATGATGTAGGATGGAGAAGAGCTCCATGTCTGAGATGTATATGATGTAGGATGGAGGAGAGCTCCATGTCTGAGATGGATATGATGTAGGAGGGAGCAGAGCTCCATGTCTGAGATGTATATGATGTAGGAGGGAGAAGAGCTCCATATCTGAGATGTATATGATGTAGGAGGGAGGAGAGCTCCATGTCTGAGATGTAGATGATTTAGGATACAAGAGAGCTCCATGTCTGAGATGTATATGATGTAGGATGGAGAAGAGCTCCATATCTGAGATGTATATGATGTAGGATGGAGGAGAGCTCCATGTCTGAGATGTATATGATGTAGGATGGAGAAGAGCTCCATGTCTGAGATGTATATGATGTAGGAGGGAGAAGAGCTCCATATCTGAGATGTATATGATGTAGGAGGGAGGAGAGCTCCATGTCTGAGATGTAGATGATTTAGGATACAAGAGAGCTCCATGTCTGAGATGTATATGATGTAGGATGGAGAAGAGCTCCATATCTGAGATGTATATGATGTAGGAGGGAGGAGAGCTCCATGTCTGAGATGTATATGATGTAGGATGGAGAAGAGCTCCATATCTGAGATGTATATGATGTAGGAGGGAGGAGAGCTCCATGTCTGAGATGTATATGATGTAGGAGGAAGAAGAGCTCCATGTCTGAGATGTATATAATGTAGGATAGAGGAGAGCTCCATATCTGAGATGTATATGATGTAGGAGGGAGAAGAGCTCCATGTCTGAGATGTATATAATGTAGGATAGAGGAGAGCTCCATGTCTGAGATGTATATGATGTAGGATGGAGGAGAGCTCCATGTCTGAGATGTATATGATGTAGGATGGAGAAGAGCTCCATATCTGAGATGTATATGATGTAGGAGGGAGGAGAGCTCCATGTCTGAGATGTATATGATGTAGGATGGAGGAGAGCTCCATATCTGAGATGTATATAATGTAGGAGGGAGGAGAGCTCCATGTCTGGGATGTGTATGATGTAGGATGGTGGAGAGCTCCATGTCTGAGATGTGTATGATGTAGGAGGGAGAAGAGCTCCATGTCTGAGATGTATATGATGTAGGATGGAGAAGAGCTCCATATCTGAGATGTATATGATGTAGGAGGGAGGAGAGCTCCATGTCTGAGATGTATATGATGTAGGATGGAGGAGAGCTCCATATCTGAGATGTATATAATGTAGGAGGGAGGAGAGCTCCATGTCTGGGATGTGTATGATGTAGGATGGAGGAGAGCTCCATGTCTGAGATGTATATGATGTAGGATGAAGGAGAGCTCCATGTCTGAGATGTATATAATGTAGGATGGAGAAGAGCTCCATGTCTGAGATGGATATGATGTAGGAGGGAGGAGAGCTCCATGTCTGAGATGTATATGATGTAGGAGGGAGGAGAGCTCCATGTCTGAGATGTATATGATGTAGGATGGAGGAAAGCTCCATGTCTGAGATGTATATGATGTAGGATGGAGGATGGAAAGTTCCATGTCTGAGATGTATATGATGTAGGAGGGAGGAGAGCTCCATGTCTGAGATGTATATGATGTAGGAGGGAGGAGAGCTCCATGTCTGAGATGTATATGATGTAGGAGGGAGGAGAGCTCCATGTCTGAGATGTATATGATGTAGGATGGAGGAGAGCTCCATGTCTGAGATGTATATGATGTAGGAGGGAGAAGAGCTCCATGTCTGAGATGTATATGATGTAGAATGGAGGAGAGCTCCATATCTGAGATGTATATGATGTAGGAGGGAGGAGAGCTCCATGTCTGAGATGTATATGATGTAGGATAGAGAAGAGCTCCATATCTGAGATGTATATGATGTAGGATGGAGGAAAGCTCCATGTCTGAGATGTATATGATGTAGGATGGAGAAGAGCTCCATATCTGAGATGTATATGATGTAGGAGGGAGGAGAGCTCCATGTCTGAGATGTATATGATGTAGGATGGAGGAGAGCTCCATATCTGAGATGTATATAATGTAGGATGGAGGAGAGCTCCATGTCTGAGATGTATATGATGTAGGATGGAGGAGAGTTCCATGTCTGAGATGTATATGATGTAGGATGGAGGAGAGCTCCATATCTGAGATGTATATAATGTAGGATGGAGGAGAGCTCCATGTCTGAGATGTATATGATGTAGGATGGAGGAGAGCTCCATGTCTGAGATGTATATGATGTAGGATGGAGGAGAGCTCCATGTCTGAGATGTATATGATGTAGGATGGAGGAGAGCTCCATGTCTGAGATGTATATGATGTAGGAGGGAGGAGAGCTCCATGTCTGAGATGTATATGATGTAGGATGGAGGAGAGCTCCATGTCTGAGATGTATATGATGTAGGATAGAGAAGAGCTCCATGTCTGAGATGTATATAATGTAGGATAGAGAAGAGCTCCATGTCTGAGATGTATATGATGTAGGAGGGAGGAGAGCTCCATGTCTGAGATGTATATAATGTAGGATAGAGAAGAGCTCCATGTCTGAGATGTATATGATGTAGGAGGGAGGAGAGCTCCATGTCTGAGATGTATATGATGTAGGATAGAGAAGAGCTCCATGTCTGAGATGTATATGATGTAGGATGGATGAGAGCTCCATGTCTGAGATGTATATGATGTAGGATGGAGAAGAGCTCCATGTCTGAGATGTATATGATGTAGGAGGGAGGAGAGCCCCATGTCTGAGATGTATATGATGTAGGATGGAGGAGAGCTCCATATCTGAGATGTATATGATGTAGGATGGATGAGAGCTCCATGTCTGAGATGTATATGATGTAGGATGGAGAAGAGCTCCATATCTGAGATGTATATGATGTAGGATGGAGAAGAGCTCCATGTCTGAGATGTATATGATGTAGGATGGAGAAGAGCTCCATCTCTGAGATGTGTATGATGTAGGATGGAGGAGAGCTCCATGTCTGAGATGTATATAATGTAGGATGGAGGAGCGCTCCATATCTGAGATGTATATGATGTAGGATGGAGAAGAGCTCCATGTCTGAGATGTATATGATGTAGGATAGAGAAGAGCTCCATGTCTGAGATGTATATGATGTAGGATGGAGGAGAGCTCCATGTCTGAGATGTATATGATGTAGGATAGAGAAGAGCTCCATGTCTGAGATGTATATGATGTAGGATGGATGAGAGCTCCATGTCTGAGATGTATATGATGTAGGATGGAGAAGAGCTCCATATCTGAGATGTATATGATGTAGGATGGAGAAGAGCTCCATGTCTGAGATGTATATGATGTAGGATGGAGAAGAGCTCCATATCTGAGATGTATATGATGTAGGATGGAGAAGAGCTCCATGTCTGAGATGTATATGATGTAGGATGGAGAAGAGCTCCATGTCTGAGATGTGTATGATGTAGGATGGAGAAGAGCTCCATGTCTGAGATGTATATGATGTAGGATGGAGGAGAGCTCCATGTCTGAGATGTATATGATGTAGGATGGAGAAGAGCTCCATGTCTGAGATGTATATGATGTAGGAGGGAGAAGAGCTCCATGTCTGAGATGTATATGATGTAGGATGGAGAAGAGCTCCATGTCTGAGATGTATATGATGTAGGATGGAGGAGCGCTCCATGTCTGAGATGTATATGATGTAGGAGGGAGGAGAGCTCCATGTCTGAGATGTATATGATGTAGGATGGAGGAGAGCTCCATGTCTGAGATGTATATGATGTAGGAGGGAGGAGAGCTCCATGTCTGAGATGTATATGATGTAGGAGGGAGGAGAGCTCCATGTCTGAGATGTATATGATGTAGGAGGGAGGAGAGCTCCATGTCTGAGATGTATATGATGTAGGATGGAGAAGAGCTCCATGTCTGAGATGTATATGATGTAGGATGGAGAAGAGCTCCATATCTGAGATGTATATGATGTAGGATGGAGAAGAGCTCCATATCTGAGATGTATATGATGTAGGAGGGAGGAGAGCTCCATGTCTGAGATGTATATGATGTAGGATGGAGAAGAGCTCCATATCTGAGATGTATATGATGTAGGATGGAGAAGAGCTCCATATCTGAGATGTATATGATGTAGGAGGGAGGAGAGCTCCATGTCTGAGATGTATATGATGTAGGATGGAGAAGAGCTCCATGTCTGAGATGTATATGATGTAGGATGGAGGAGAGCTCCATGTCTGAGATGTATATGATGTAGGAGGGAAGAGAGCTCCATGTCTGAGATGTATATGATGTAGGATAGAGAAGAGCTCCATGTCTGAGATGTATATGATGTAGGAGGGAGGAGAGCTCCATGTCTGAGATGTATATGATGTAGGATGGAGAAGAGCTCCATATCTGAGATGTATATGATGTAAGAGGGAGGAGAGCTCCATGTCTGAGATGTATATGATGTAGGAGGGAGAAGAGCTCCATGTCTGAGATGTATATGATGTAGGATGGAGGAGAGCTCCATGTCTGAGATGTATATGATGTAGGATGGAGGAGACCTCCATATCTGAGATGTATATGATGTAGGATGGAGGAGAGCTCCATGTCTGAGATGTACATGATGTAGGAGGGAGGAGAGCTCCATGTCTGAGATGTATATGATGTAGGAGGGAGAAGAGCTCCATATCTGAGATGTATATGATGTAGGAGGGAGGAGAGCTCCATGTCTGAGATGTATATGATGTAGGAGGGAGAAGAGCTCCATATCTGAGATGTATATGATGTAGGAGGGAGGAGAGCTCCATGTCTGAGATGTAGATGATTTAGGATACAAGAGAGCTCCATGTCTGAGATGTATATGATGTAGGATGGAGAAGAGCTCCATATCTGAGATGTATATGATGTAGGAGGGAGGAGAGCTCCATGTCTGAGATGTATATGATGTAGGATGGAGAAGAGCTCCATATCTGAGATGTATATGATGTAGGAGGGAGGAGAGCTCCATGTCTGAGATGTATATGATGTAGGAGGGAGAAGAGCTCCATATCTGAGATGTGTATGATGTAGGAGGGAGGAGAGCTCCATGTCTGAGATGTATATGATGTAGGATGGAGGAGAGCTCCATATCTGAGATGTATATAATGTAGGAGGGAGGAGAGCTCCATATCTGAGATGTATATAATGTAGGATGGAGGAGAGCTCCATATCTGAGATGTATATAATGTAGGAGGGAGGAGAGCTCCATGTCTGGGATGTGTATGATGTAGGATGGAGGAGAGCTCCATGTCTGAGATGTATATGATGTAGGAGGGAGAAGAGCTCCATGTCTGAGATGTATATGATGTAGGATGGAGGATGGAAAGTTCCATGTCTGAGATGTATATGATGTAGGATGGAGAAGAGCTCCATGTCTGAGATGTATATGATGTAGGAGGGAGGAGAGCTCCATGTCTGAGATGTATATAATGTAGGATGGAGGAGAGCTCCATGTCTGAGATGTATATGATGTAGGATGGAGAAGAGCTCCATGTCTGAGATGTATATGATGTAGGATGGAGAAGAGCTCCATGTCTGAGATGTATATGATGTAGGATGGAGGAGAGCTCCATGTCTGAGATGTATATGATGTAGGAGGGAGGAGAGCTCCATGTCTGAGATGTATATGATGTAGGAGGGAGGAGAGCTCCATGTCTGAGATGTATATGATGTAGGATGGAGGAGAGCTCCATATCTGAGATGTATATGATGTAGGATGGAGGAGAGCTCCATATCTGAGATGTATATGATGTAGGATGGAGAAGAGCTCCATGTCTGAGATGTATATGATGTAGGAGGGAGGAGAGCTCCATGTCTGAGATGTATATGATGTAGGATGGAGGAGAGCTCCATGTCTGAGATGTATATGATGTAGGATGGAGGAGAGCTCCATGTCTGGGATGTGTATGATGTAGGATGGAGGAGAGCTCCATGTCTGAGATGTATATGATGTAGGATGGAGGAGAGCTCCATATCTGAGATGTATATGATGTAGGATGGAGAAGAGCTCCATGTCTGAGATGTATATGATGTAGGATGGAGGAGAGCTCCATATCTGAGATGTATATGATGTAGGATGGAGGAGAGCTCCATATCTGAGATGTATATGATGTAGGATGGAGAAGAGCTCCATGTCTGAGATGTATATGATGTAGGAGGGAGGAGGAGAGCCCCATATCTGAGATGTATATAATGTAGGAGGGAGGAGAGCTCCATATCTGAGATGTATATGATGTAGGAGGGAGGAGAGCTCCATGTCTGAGATGTATATGATGTAAGAGGGAGGAGAGCTCCATGTCTGAGATGTATATGATGTAGGATGGAGGAGAGCTCCATGTCTGAGATGTATATGATGTAGGATAGAGAAGAGCTCCATATCTGAGATGTATATGATGTAGGATGGAGGAGAGCTCCATGTCTGAGATGTATATGATGTAGGATGGAGGAGAGCTCCATGTCTGAGATGTATATGATGTAGGAGGGAGGATGGAAAGTTCCATATCTGAGATGTATATGATGTGGGATGGAGAAGAGCTCCATGTCTGAGATGTATATGATGTAGGAGGGAGGAGAGCTCCATGTCTGAGATGTATATGATGTAGGAGGGAGGAGAGCTCCATGTCTGAGATGTATATGATGTAGGATGGAGGAGAGCTCCATGTCTGAGATGTATATGATGTAGGATGGAGAAGAGCTCCATGTCTGAGATGTATATGATGTAGGATAGAGAAGAGCTCCATGTCTGAGATGTATATGATGTAGGATGGAGGAGAGCTCCATGTCTGAGATGTATATGATGTAGGATAGAGAAGAGCTCCATGTCTGAGATGTATATGATGTAGGATGGATGAGAGCTCCATGTCTGAGATGTATATGATGTAGGATGGAGAAGAGCTCCATATCTGAGATGTATATGATGTAGGATGGAGAAGAGCTCCATGTCTGAGATGTATATGATGTAGGAGAGCTCCATGTCTGAGATGTATATGATGTAGGATGGAGAAGAGCTCCATGTCTGAGATGTATATGATGTAGGATGGAGAAGAGCTCCATGTCTGAGATGTGTATGATGTAGGATGGAGGAGAGCTCCATGTCTGAGATGTATATGATGTAGGAGGGAGGAGAGCTCCATGTCTGAGATGTATATGATGTAGGATGGAGGAGAGCTCCATGTCTGAGATGTATATGATGTAGGATGGAGAAGAGCTCCATATCTGAGATGTATATGATGTAGGAAGGAGAAGAGCTCCATGTCTGAGATGTATATGATGTAGGATGGAGAAGAGCTCCATATCTGAGATGTATATGATGTAGGAGGGAGGAGAGCTCCATGTCTGAGATGTATATGATGTAGGATGGAGAAGAGCTCCATATCTGAGATGTATATGATGTAAGAGGGAGGAGAGCTCCATGTCTGAGATGTATATGATGTAGGAGGGAGGAGAGCTCCATGTCTGAGATGTATATGATGTAGGATGGAGGAGAGCTCCATGTCTGAGATGTATATGATGTAGGATGGAGAAGAGCTCCATATCTGAGATGTATATGATGTAGGTGGGAGGAGAGCTCCATGTCTGAGATGTATATGATGTAGGATGGAGGATGGAAAGTTCCATGTCTGAGATGTATATGATGTAGGATGGAGAAGAGCTCCATGTCTGAGATGTATATGATGTAGGAGGGAGGAGAGCTCCATGTCTGAGATGTATATAATGTAGGATGGAGGAGAGCTCCATGTCTGAGATGTATATGATGTAGGATGGAGAAGAGCTCCATGTCTGAGATGTATATGATGTAGGATGGAGGAGAGCTCCATGTCTGAGATGTATATGATGTAGGATGGAGGAGAGCTCCATGTCTGAGATGTATATGATGTAGGAGGGAGGAGAGCTCCATATCTGAGATGTATATGATGTAGGATGGAGGAGAGCTCCATGTCTGAGATGTATATGATGTAGGATGGAGAAGAGCTCCATGTCTGAGATGTATATGATGTAGGATGGAGGAGAGCTCCATGTCTGAAATGTATATGATGTAGGATGGAGGAGAGCTCCATGTCTGAGATGTATATGATGTAGGATGGAGGAGAAGAGCTCCATGTCTGAGATGTATATGATGTAGGATGGAGAAGAGCTCCATGTCTGAGATGTATATGATGTAGGAGGGAGGAGAGCTCCATATCTGAGATGTATATGATGTAGGATGGAGGAGAGCTCCATGTCTGAGATGTATATGATGTAGGATGGAGAAGAGCTCCATGTCTGAGATGTATATGATGTAGGATGGAGGAGAGCTCCATGTCTGAGATGTATATGATGTAGGAGGGAGGATGGAAAGTTCCATATCTGAGATGTATATGATGTGGGATGGAGAAGAGCTCCATGTCTGAGATGTATATGATGTAGGATGGAGGAGAGCTCTATATCTGAGATGTATATGATGTAAGAGGGAGGAGAGCTCCATATCTGAGATGTATATGATGTAGGATGGAGGAGAGCTCCATATCTGAGATGTATATGATGTAAGAGGGAGGAGAGCTCCATATCTGAGATGTATATAATGTAGGATGGAGAAGAGCTCCATGTCTGAGATGGATATGATGTAGGATAGAGGAGAGCTCCATGTCTGAGATGTATATGATGTAGGATGGAGAAGAGCTCCATGTCTGAGATGTATATGATGTAGGAGGGAGAAGAGCTCCATATCTGAGATGTATATGATGTAGGAGGGAGGAGAGCTCCATGTCTGAGATGTATATGATGTAGGAGGGAGGATGGAAAGTTCCATATCTGAGATGTATATGATGTGGGATGGAGAAGAGCTCCATGTCTGAGATGTATATGATGTAGGATGGAGGAGAGCTCTATATCTGAGATGTATATGATGTAAGAGGGAGGAGAGCTCCATATCTGAGATGTATATGATGTAGGATGGAGGAGAGCTCCATATCTGAGATGTATATGATGTAAGAGGGAGGAGAGCTCCATGTCTGAGATGTATATGATGTAGGAGGGAGGAGAGCTCCATGTCTGAGATGTATATGATGTAGGATGGAGAAGAGCTCCATGTCTGAGATGTATATGATGTAGGAGGGAGGAGAGCTCCATGTCTGAGATGTATATGATGTAGGAGGGAGGAGAGCTCCATATCTGAGATGTATATGATGTAGGATGGAGAAGAGCTCCATGTCTGAGATGTATATGATGTAAGAGGGAGGAGAGCTCCATGTCTGAGATGTATATGATGTAGGAGGCAGGAGAGCTCCACGAAGGAATGTATAAAGCTTTAGATCTGATGAGTGACCACACCCCATTTATCTACCAGACCGCATGTCATGGCATTACCTCCCAGCTGGTCATATTATAGCTCAGAGACTTACCGGCCATGTCAGTGGGGGGCTCCGGGAACAGCGGGGTGACGTCTGCAAAAAAACACAATGGCAGACCTTATATGAGATCCATAAATTGTAATATTCAGGAAAAACGGCATGACATGCAGTATGTATGATGTCATAGTGGCTGTATGTTATAGAGTATATCGAGCATTCTGCAGAAGAAAATAATGTTCTACAATAAGGGATTATGGGAGTCTCACCTTCACAGTCTGGTGTCTGGCAGTATTTAATGTTCACACTGGGGCCCTCGCATTCTCTACCCCCATTGGCTGGCGGAGGGTTGGAACAGTCCCGGGACCGCGTCATATTGCCCAGGCCTCCGCAGCTGACAGAACAGGGGCTCCAGGGAGACCACAAGGTAAAGCCTCCATCTTGAGGACAAGCAGAAAATGCACACTCCATGCGGCCATTCTTACATGTGCTGGAGGGAGGAGAGACGGATGTTACATGCAGCAACATACAGTATTGCATATATAATAACAGCTCGGTGCCTTTCCAAGAGGAATATTACTCTCATGACATCACTATAGAGAAATCTACACGCCAACCTGAAGATGACGAGATTCCCTCCCAGCTTCAGTTCACCAGATAGAGATCTCTCTCTACTGCTTTGATGGTTTGGGCTGAGCGTATCTCTCTGACACTGCCTCGTGTTGGAAGACTGGTTCTCTTTTTGTCATTCTGGATGGTGTCTTCACAATTGGAGCAGATGGGAGATACTTCCTCAACGTATGGTGGCAAAGCGCACGGTGCACCAGCCCAACACTCTACCTGGCGGATGAGGTCAAAGCTCAGTCCCACAGCATTAACCCCCTTTCTACGGCAAAACCAGTGGAAAATAGAGAATAATGGCACCCAGCAACTAAAAAAAAAATAAGGGAGCTCCTGGAGCTTGGCTTGACTGGCCCACTCACTAAGTGAGTCTTTAGAGACGGGGCAACTGCTGAGACCATGCCAGCGGCTCTGGACCTGGAAAGCACTCTACAGCTAATTATGGAAAGCAGCCCACATGGAACCCAGTGCCTCAAGGTCACTTCCAGGCTAGCTCTGCAGCATCCAATGGGGTCTGGATGCGGTACAATTCAGAAGCCAGTCTGAGGACAACCATGCAGGATAGATGAAACTCAGAGGGGAGTCCTCCAGTAAGATTGGAGAGAAGAGTCTTGACTGAAGACAAAGAAAAATCACAAGTTGGTATTCAAACCCGCAGAGCTAAAGAAAGGAGGTCTATCACAAAACGTTGAAGCTGCAGGTAGTACAAGGGGTTATCCTGAGCTGTGCCACTGTCCTATCCACCTCTAGGTGGCAGTATAACCTAACACCTAAAGACTTCCCAGGTCCCTCAATAGACAATAGAGAAAGGAACCCCAATATGCCTATGTGGCCCATAATCTGGCAAATAAGTGATATTTTACTGACTTTCTACTGTGTCAGGTCACATACTCTTCCAATGGACCATGATGTGGTGAAATGTAAGATGTTTGGGTGGAACAGGCATTACTACAAACTCTGCATGGGGACAAACATCCCTTGACAGTTTGACCTGCTGGGAATTGTAGTTCTCTGAGGTTCCCTATTCCTGGAGCCCATACCAGGAGCTGCAGCCATGGTGGATCTTGTCTCCCGATGACACCTCTTCTCCCGGAAAGAGCTCGGCTCCGTGGAGGGTGACCGGCGCGGGTGGATGGGGTGCGGCATGAGGTGTGACATTCCTGAGTCCTTGTAGAATCTCTTCCGTCACCATACATGGACAATCCTGAACCAGACGAGGACAAAAATAATATTCAAATGCGACACAGACTGGTACAGACACAGGAGGAGCATAGGACATCATCAATAAACTGAGGATAAGTGAGTACCAATAAGTAACTGGTACTGAGACTTATAATCAATAAGATACAGCAATAATCACACCCCAAGTCTAAAGCTAACCTACAGGAACCAGCAACTTAACCCCTTAAAGCTGAACTCCAGTCAGCCTTACCCTCTCACCCCACCCCAAATCATTGCTCTCTGAGGTCACCCATTCAGTTATTATGGTGTCCTTAGTACTGTCCACCACTGTCATAACACAAAAGAAGCCTAAGCTAAAACGTATAATCTCTCCCGAGATTCCACGATGAACACCCTCACAGGAGTGAAAAAATAAGGCACTGGAGGTAACAAACCTCGAGACTTTGAAGGCGTTGTATGTATTGTTTAGGAAATATCAATTCACCAATGACATTGGATAAAACATATACATTTTATTACAAATATTTAAAAAAGACATGAGACAAACTCAAATTAAAAAGTTCAATCATTCCACTAAGACATGATGCATAGATAATACCACTTTCTCAACGTGTTTCGCTCGACGGAGCTTCCTCAGGAGACTTTGGGCGTGGCGTCTATTATGCTATAAATCACAAGAGATTTGAATGAACGCTCATGTTTAAATATAATAGATCCATACTAAATGGCATACATGAATTATTATGCAAGAGATATCAAAATGTATCAGAAGCTATCAGATTTTGGGCATAGACAAAACATATATTAATAGTGGCTATGAGGCTACAAAAATAACTACAAATGAAAAGAGGAAAAAAAAAGTTTCTTTGGGGGGTTTTTTCTTTTCATTTGTAGTTTTTTTTTTTTGTAGCCTCATAGCCACTATTAATATATGTTTTGTCTATGCCCAAAATCTGATAGCTTCTGATACATTTTGATATCTCTTGCATAATAATTCATGTATGCCATTTTTATGGATCTATCATATTTAAACATGAGCGTTCATTCAAATCTTTTGTGATTTATAGCATAATAGACGCCACGCCCAAAGTCTCCTGAGGAGGATCGGTCGAGCGAAACATGTTGAGAAAGTGGTATTATCTATGCATCATGTCTTAGTGGAATAATTTAATTTTTTAATTCGAATCTGTCTCATGTCTTTTTTAAATATTTGTAATAAAATGTATATGTTTTATCCAATGTCATTGGTGAATTGATATTTCCTAAACAATACATACAACACCTTCAAAGTCTCGAGGTTTGTTACCTCCAGTCCCTTATTTTTTCATCCATTTTATAAAATTGGGATGTGGTGTTTTCTTTTTGATTCCTCCCTTCCATCCTTTGTTGTACCCTCACCTGAGTCACATGACTTGCGCCAGTTTCCCTGCTCTCAGCAGGAACAGGAAGACTCACCGTGATGCAGGACCCGTTATGGAAGTAGGTGCCCAGCGGGCAGTGACACCCTTCCTCACACTCATCGGGGAAGCACTCCACCTGCTGGGCAAGGTGGGCACAACTGTACGGGCAGCTGTCCTCCTTTCCACATTCGCGGTACAATCGGTCTATTGGACAGCCCACATCTGGAAACACAGAACAGCCAATCAGCAGCATAATTGGAGAAATGCCATTATATATTATTGGAGTGACTATGAGGGAGGACAATCCTACTTCCAGCCTGGGGGGACAACTACACAACTCCCACCTCATGGTCCCAGATGACCTGACGATGGGAGTCATCAAGACACTCACCAGGTGAGCAGTCACGCCATCATCTTGTCCTATGACAGGTACTCACCTAGACAAACCTGGTTGTTGCACATCCTGCTTTGAATGGCTTTTCCTTCACATTCTTGACGCCGACATTCTCTCACCCGGATCTGCTCCCCTCCCCCGCAACTAATGCTACATGAAGACCATGGGGACCACTCGCTCCAAGGATCCGGTTCTGTAAGGGATTCAGGAAAACAGTATCAGCCTTATGGTCCAATGTGTCTGCTGTACAAAGATAACGTGAACTGACCAAAGCATGAAGAACATTCATGTCTTACCGGGACAGGTGGGCCCCTGGCAGGTCCTCTGTTGCTCCTCGCCCCCCATGCAGGTTCTTCCACCATTTTGAGGAGCTGGACTGTCGCATTTCCTCCTACTGGTCTGGATCCCTTCTCCGCAACTTGAAGAACACGAAGACCACAAACTCCAGGGACCCCAACCGCCATCCAGAACACAACGCGGGTCGGAAGTGCAGTTCAAGTGGCCACCAATGCAAGTGCTGGAATAACAACAATCTTCTTTAATATCAGAATATCTAAAAAAAAGAGAGACGAGGCGCTTCCTGACACCTCCTGATCCCCACATACCAGTTCTGGCATTGAAGAATCACACTTTCCCCAGACGGTAGATGCTGCCAGGGCTCAGGACCGGACCAGGTGGAGCCGATACCAGACTCTGATCCTCCTATGGAGCAGGAGAAGAAACATATGAGATACCCTTCCTATGCACAGAGAGCATTCAGTACAACTACTGCAACTGTCACATCTCTCAGGAAGGAAGCCGTCTGCCAGCCGAACACAACTGATAATCCTTCAAAAAATGAAGAGCTGCTGAGGACTCCAGTAGATGGGTGTTGGAGATCTCCCGGTATTGATGAAAACAGTAAGTGGTTGTTGGAGAGTTCTCAGTAATGGTGATAGCAATGAGGTGGTGATTGAGGTCTCCTGGTGATAGCAGAGGGCGGGTGATGGAGATCTCTTGGGATTGGTAATAGCAGTGAACGGATGATGGGCAGGTGATGGAGATCTCTCAGGATTGGTAATAGCAGTGAACGGATGATGATAGGCAGGTGATGGTTGTTGGAGATTTCTCAGTATTGGTGATAACAATCAGCAGGTGATGGAGGTCTACTGATACTGGTAAAAGCAGTGAGAGGGTGATGGTGGGCCCTCAGGATTGGTAATAGCAGTGAATGGGTGATGGGTAGGTGATGGAGATCTCCTGGGAAATGGTCATAGCAGGTAATGGGTGTTGGAGATCTCCCAGTATTTGTGATAACAGTAAGCGATTGTTGGAGATCTCCCAGTATTGACGATGGCAGTGGGTGGGGGATAGAGGCCCCCCGTATTGGTGATAGCAGTGAATGGATGATGGGCCGGTGTTAGAGATCTCTCGGTATTGGTGATAGCAGTGAATGGATGATGGGCCGGTGTTAGAGATCTCTCGGTATTGGTGATAGCAGTGAGCAGATGATGGAGTTCTAATGATATTGGGGATAGCAGTGATAGGATGATGGGCAGGTGATAGCAGTGAGCAGATGATGAGTTCTAATGGTATTGGTGATAGCAGTGAGTGGGTGTTGGAGGTCTCCTGGTATTGGTCCTAGCAGATAACGGGTGTTGGAGATCTCCTGATATTGGTTATAGTTGTGACAGGAGGTTGTCCATGCTTGGCGATTCTCTTCATGTACAGATACACATAACTTACACTTTATTACAGTTTGTTGCTCTGGTTACTCACCTTGCGATCGGTTTTGGTACTTGCAGTGGCATTCACTTGGCTCCACGCACGTTCCATTCTGCATCAGCTGACCCTCAGGACACCCACATGAGGGCTGACACTCTGCAGTGTCCAGGCAGACGGTGTCTCCATGGAGATCATCGCAGGAGCGAGGACACGGCTTACCACACTGAAATTCTACAAGACCGCCACCGCATTCTGCAAGACAAATGGTCAGAGTCACTCAACTCTACCCCACCAGAAAGGAGACATCCATACCAAGTAACCCTAAAAAAATCTGCATCTAGTCCTTTACCCATCTTTCACCAGGACCAACCAACCCCAGAGCCTATATAATGTACAGTACATACATCAGGACCAACCAACCCCAGAGCCTATATAATGTACAGTACATACATCAGGACCAGCCAACCCCAGAGCCTATATAATGTACAGTACATACATCAGGATCAACCAATACATCAGTACATGTCTATACTATTCTATCCACCTACACCCCATTACCTGAGCACTGTGTGATGTTATGGTGACAGATTCTGCTCTGCCGGGACTCTCCTTCACACGGAGCTCCCCCAAACCGCACAGGGGGGTTGTTGCACTGTCTAGTCCTCACAGAATCCCCAGAGCAGGTGTCACACTCTGACCAGGGACTCCAGGGGCTCCACTGTCCGTTCACTGAGAAGAGAGATTATGTTATAGGTTCTGTGTGTCATGTAAGAGGCGATTGGGGTACA
Organism: Lithobates clamitans; assembly: GCA_037952925.1. Taxonomy (NCBI): domain Eukaryota; kingdom Metazoa; phylum Chordata; class Amphibia; order Anura; family Ranidae; genus Lithobates; species Lithobates clamitans. The sequence goes on along the minus strand of JBBGZY010002877.1, from coordinate 184,526 downwards.
TACGAGCTCTATTCTTTACCTGGGCAAAAAGAAGGTGAAGGGCACTCCTTCCTCTCCAGCTGCACTCCGGTTTCGCCAAAATACTGCTGCACCCCATCACAGGGCTCTCCTCCACCAAGTGGTTTAGGACAGGCACAACTCCGGTACCTCGTCACCATCTCTGTACCACACGTTCTGGAACATGGGGTCCAGTCTGACCAATCACACCAGCCTCCAGTCACTGACAACACAAGAAAGAGAGCAGACAGTACAACATCTGACCACTACAGGGGTCTTCACAAAGTTCAGATTGCCCACCTCTGAGCATAATGACCGTCACCCAGTCCAGGCAATGAGGAATGCTTTTGTCTATGGTCACATGACTGTACAACTAAGAGCCCAGTGATGTCTAAAGGGTACTAGTCTTGTCCAGGACAGTGTAACTCTTCCACAACCCTTAGATCTACTAGTGGCTCACTTCACTAATTACTGCAGATTATTGGTTTTGACTCAGATAATGAAGCCGAAACTTATGTGGAAACACCAAAAGGAACCTTTTCATAGATAGGACTGAAATTTCTTCTTCCTGACAACATTCTCACCTAAGGTCCATCAGATCTCTTCCTCTCCTCATTGTGGACAATGCCACTGTTCCTTTAGCTCATTGGTAGAACTGGATGGACTTGTGTCTTTTTTCAACCAAACTAACTATATAACTATGTATGTTGTAGGCTAAAATATTTACAGGATGAATCTCCTTCCTTAGAGCCTCATAATAGGTATTTGTCCCAGGACCGAGTTATCACTCTCTTCCTGCTCACAATGTCCTCACTTTAAAGTCCCTCAAATTGCTTTCTCTTTTCATTGTAGACAATGCCACTGCTCCTGCAGGATTTTGTAGACTGGCACAATACCCGGATGAATTACCTTCATTAGAACCTCAGAATGGGGTTTTGTTCTGGAATTGAGTCATCAGTCTGTTCCCCTCTTTTCTTGCACACAATGTCCTCACCCAAGGTCTATCAAATCTTTCCTATCCTCACTGAGGACAATACCTTGCTCCGCAGTGTGTGTCTTAGGTCAACACATTTTACAGGATGAATACCCTTGCTCAGAATCCCAAAATAGGGATTTGTTCTGGAACCGAGACTTCACTCTGCTCCCCTCTGTTCTTGCACACATTCAAGGTCCATCAAATGGTCTCCTCTTCTCATGGAAAACAATGCCACTAGTTCTGCAGGATGTTGTAGGTTGCCACATTTACAGGATGAATCCCCTTCCTTAGAACCTCAGAATAGGGATTTGTTCTGGAATGAAGTCAGCAGTCTGTTGCCCTCTCTTGTTGCTCACAATGTCCTCATCCAAAGTCTACCAAATAATTTCCTTTCCTGACTGATGACAATACCACTTCTCCGCAGTGTGTGTCATAGGTCAACACATTTTACGGGATGAATCCCCTTACTCAGAACCCCAAAATATGGATTTGTTCTGGAACCGAGTCATCAGTCTGCTCCCCTCTCTTCTTGCTCACAATGTCCTCATCCAAGGTCCATCAAATTGTTTCCTCTCCTCATCGAGGACAATGCCACTGCTCCTGTGTTGTATTTTAGGCTGACATATTTTACGGGACAAAGCCCCTTTCCTCAAAGTCTCAGAATAGGGATTTCTCCTGGAAACCAGTCGGTCAGCGTTATCCTCCAAGAGGAGAGGAAGCCATTTGATGGACCTTTTATGAGGACATATGAAGAGAGGGGAGCAGACCAATGAGTCATTTCCAGGACAAATCCCCAATCTGAGGTTGGACATTCTTCCTGTAAATGTGGCAACTTACAACACAATGCTGGAGCAGTGGCATTGTCCTCCATGAGGAGAAGAGGAAATTTAAGGGATCTTGGATGACGAAAACAGTCTTCCATCAAATGGCTTCCTCTCCTCATGGAGGACAATGCCACTGCTCCAGCATTGTGTTGTAGGTGGCCACATTTACAAGAGGAATGCCCTTCTTTAGAACCTCAGAATTAGGATTTGTCCTGGAAATGAGTCATTGGTCTGCTCCCTTCTGTTCATACTCACAATGTCCTCATCCAAGGCCCATCAAATGGCTTCCTCTCCTCATGGAGGACAATGCCACTGATCCTGCTCCTATGTTTCTGGCTATCCTATTCTGAGGCCTTGAGGAAGGGCGCTCATTACGTAAATGTGTCAGCCGACAATACACAGTGCAGGAGCAGTGGCATTGTCCTCCATGAGGAGAAGACGCCATTTGATGGACCTTGGATGAGGACATTGTCAGCAAGAAAAGAGGGGAGCAGACTGATAAGACTTCTTCAGACTTGTTCTTGTCTTTATTTTCTAGGTTATATTAAATGGTTCTTGATTTGCTTCAGGAGGCCAATGTGCTTTAGGCATCCATTTGTGTCCTTAGCCTCTGCCTAATAAACCAATTATAAAGGTCTAAAGACTGATTTTATACCAAGCTAATGGTTGTGGCAGCAAAAAGCCTCATCTTCTCACTGACTATACCCTCACTACATCAATGTTATTTATGCTTTCAAAGAACAGGGATTTACTGTTTGGAGTACCTGACCAACATGTAATGTCTATGGCCACAGGGCTGTGGATAAGGGGGTACCACTGGTCCTCCTGCACAGGGCATGGGCTAGCAGGCAGCAAGGTGAATCCCATGTGGGAAGGGAGGGTAATCGGCGCCGCGGTGGGGCAATTACTGGAACCGATCCCCTCTATGGTTCTCTCTGCAGCAGCTGAAAGGTGGCTTCTTCTCCTCTCCCTCCAGCCGGATTTTAGCTGCTGCAGAGAGAACCATACAGGGGATAAGTTCCAGTAATTGCCCCAGCCCCCCCCCCCCCCCCCACTGATCACCCTCCCTGTGTACCATATATTTCTTCCTGCTGCCCAGGCCCCCCACAGTACTGTTGGCTTCCCTCCTCTCCTTCCCGCCGGCAGCTGCAAGCACACAATCAGATTCTTCAGAATGGAGAGTGGGGGAAGGGTCCGGTAAATGTGTGTAATATTTACCAGCCCCCTCCTTTCCTGAATGAACACAATGAGTGATTAGTACTGATCATTCATTGTGTTCAATCATAACTGAAGCAGAGTAAAGGGTGTTTATTTGAGTGGAGGGGGACTCTGTCAGTTTGGCTGTATCGGCCCCCCCCCCCCGTGGTTTCTAACAGCAGCCCTGTGGGCACCTGAACCCTGTCCTCACCCCTATCAGGGCTCAGTTCTGGGAATGCTCTTAGGATGGAATCCCTGACCAACCATTCCCGGTCTTTGCATAGTCCTGAACTGTAGTCCCAGTCTAGTCTAGAGATTGGTCCATCAGTCTTGGTCATCATCTACAAAGACCCCTCTACTGTCAGGACAACAGATGGAATTCTCAGGCCTTGTCCCACCCCTGCAGGTCCTCTACTCACCTGCACAGGTGACACTGGTGCACTGCATGGTTCCATTCACACAGGTGCTGGAGAGAGATGATAATGATGATGAGTTGGGGGTCTGACTGGGACTGTACAGTAGAGGAAGAACATTGAACCGGGTCTTACCAGTTATTACACCCATCTCCTCGGGGGACGGTATCACCAGGAGGATGCCTCCCTCCTGTCAGGATGTCCAGACAGGTGCATTCTTCTAGAGTCACACAGGCTGTGCCGTTCTCTGCCAGGAACTTCCCGGGGGGGCAATAACAGCCCGGCTGGCAGGATTCAGTACAATGCTGGGGGGAGACGAGGGCTCTTAGGAATAATCGTATCATTCCAATTTATTTAACAAATGCTCATCCAATCAGAAAAGAACGAGTCACTGTTGTGGAAATGTTTATTAATGTATGTTGTCAGATGCCCCCCAGTGTCAGTTTTGCTGTAATACGCTCATGTGAGGGATTTCACACATACAGACGCTGGTGGAAGACCATTGGATGCGGAAACCTTCCCGTGGACATGGCGGATCTGTTTGCTCTTTTAAGGATGTTTGTTTATGTCTCTCCAGGGACCTGGCCACTCCATGGAGACCGCATCTAAACTCCTAAGTAAGCAGATCTGCGTACATGGGAACCATAATATAACCATACAAAATGATGGCCCACTGAGCCATGATAGAGTACGGCTCTCGTCATTGGTAGTGGTAGGAATGTGCACACGATCGTGTTCAGAACCATGTGCTGGCCGCATGGCTCCGCACATGACCGTCTGCACACGTCACTACTGCATTTCTATTTGAATATATACATGTGTGTGATTGGTTCTTTTGAAAGAATACAAGTGTCTGATTGGCTGATTTTGAAGCCACCACCTTCCTTTGTTTATTCATTTTTATAGTATAAATAAAAGGAGCTGGCTATTCTCTGGAGGATTCTGCTAAGCTGTCTGTGTTACTTGGAGACATACAAGCGCACTTCCCGGCATTATATAAGAGAGCTGTTTTTGTGCTATTTAGAAATTATTTGCTTATAGGGAGAAGCTTAAAATTTCCCTGACAGTCACCTGACTTACCGTGATGTCATCACATGACCTGGGGCAGGCCGGACCACAGCCGCTGTATGCGGTGTCTGCGATCGATGAACAGTTGATTACTGGAAGACAAGATGAAACATATCCTCCAAATAAGAATGGATTTCAAAAGAATTGTATTTAGACAACAAGCCAAGTTCAGTGACCAATCATTTTTCAGTATTCAAACTGCTCCAGACTCATGGAAGGTGAAATGACATCTGATTGGCTGCTATGAACTACCCATCATCCCTCAAATCCCAATTATGATTAATGGATCTGAAGGTAAGAAGATCGGTCTTGGCTGTGGCCCTGCTATGTGTAGACGCCAAACTCGGATTCTTTGCACCTCGCAGAACCAGAACCAACATAAGAAGACCCGAATGTTAATAACTCTTCCATGTATCACCATAAAGTTGGCATGTTTGGTGTCCCACAGCTCGGTTCTGCTCAGCCAGGCTCCTGCAGAAGGTTTGAGGTCTGTGCACAGAACGGGATGGGAGTTACGTGATACTATTTTTTGGAAATAGAGTGATTGAAATACGCAGATTTGTATCAGAGGAGAGACTTTACCCCTCATCTGGGATCCAGCCACCTAGTCTGGTGTCCAGTGGGAAACACGGGACTTAAATCACCGAATGTCTATGTCCAGGGCCAGGACAAGGGGCGGGTGCCCTGGGCACTGGGGGGGGTTTGTGTCAGGGGAGGGAATTTGGGGGCGGCAGGGGGTAAGAATTGTTCTAGGAGGGGAAATGCTAGGAATGGGGTATTAGGGGAAGAGGATTTGTGCTAGAAGTGGTGATATGGTGTAGGGGGAGGGGAATTGTGCTGGGAGGGATGATTGAGGGGTATTTGTGCTAAGAGGGAACATTTAGGGGGGGATTTGTTCTAGGAGGGGGGAATTTGGAGTGAGGGAGGGAGAGGATGTGTACTTGGAGGGGAAATTTTAGGGGTAGAGGATTTGTGTTTGGAGGGGTGATTTTTTGTGCTGGGGGGATGGGGGGACAAAGATTTGTGCTGGGAGGGGGGATTTCAGCAGGGGGGCAGATTTGTGCTGGGAGGGGGGATTTCAGCAGGGGTGCAGATTTGTGCTGGGAGGGGGGATTTCAGCAGGGGTGCAGATTTGTGCTGGGAGGGGGATTTCAGCAGGGGGGCAGATTTGTGCTGGGAGGGGGGATTTCAGCAGGGGGGCAGATTTGTGCTGGGAGGGGGGATTTTTTGTGCTGGGGGGATGGGGGGACAAAGATTTGTGCTGGCAGGGGGGATTTCAGCAGGGGGGCAGATTTGTGCTGGGAGGGGGGATTTCAGCAGGGGGGCAGATTAGTGCTGGGAGGGGGGATTTCAGCAGGGGGGGCAGATTAGTGCTGGGAGGGGGGATTTCAGCAGGGGGGGCAGATTTGTGCTGGGAGGAGAGGGAATTTATGCTTCGGGGGTAAGCATGCAGATTAGTTCTAATTTTTTATGGGGGGGGGGTTTGCTGACAGATAATACTCACACATCTTGGGGGGGGGGGCGCAGTTTGGCATGCTTACCCCGAGCTCTAGCTGACCCGGCACTGTCCATGTCAAACAAAGCAGTACAACACATATATTATTCGAGGACGTTCGCTCACCCGGGCATGGAGGAAGCTGGCAGGGCTCCACCTCTGTGCTCAGACCCTCACAGTAGTCTCCGCCCCCCAATGGGGAGGGGTCATTACACCTGCGGCTGCGAGATCTCACCCCCTCTCCGCACGTCTTGGTACAGTCAGTCCAGCCGCTCCAAGCGCTCCAGGCACCAATTTCTGTAATGGATGAGATGGGGGGAACCATGTGAGCCCAGGAAAGGGGGGACCCACCATCGCTTAGGGATCACGCCATATAAAAATGTATTATTTTATTCTATAATTTGCCCCATTTAAAATGACATGAAAATTATGTTTCCAAAAAAGCACTGAAAAGTTTTTTTCAAATGAAAAAAGACACTTTTTTTAATTTTGCACTTTTTTGTTTTTATGTAGCAAAAATTTAAAAAAACAGCATATAAATCATAGCTAATGGGAGAAGGGGATGAAGGAGTTAATTAGGGCTGATTGGGGTTAACCAAAGATTAATAAGAAGTTAAATAGAAATTGATTATATTAAAAAAAAAAAATACTTTTACGTTTTCTTTAACTGATGTGATATGCAGATCAAAAGTCATACTAAATAATAAATACAATGTAACAATTTGTTTATACATTTCCTCAATGACACCTGAAGACTCTCTGCGAGTGTCATTGTACACAGGAGGGGCCGGATTTTCACAGCTCCTGCTATATAAACCAGGCAAATCCTGGTTGTCATTTTGACAGCCGGTAATTGCCAGGAATAGCGGCGGTGGGGAGCAGCAGAAGGGGAGAGCAGCGCGACGTGAGAGATACGTCCTCAATCTTTGTTGAAGTTTTTTAGGATGTATCTTTTGCATCCAAGCACATGTGCATAAAGAGTGCTGCATTCAAATGAATAACTCTGTAACTGACCACATCAGTCCTCCTTGTGCTCCCTAGGGGGCGCCGAAGAGTGTCATCCACCTCTGATATCCACCAAACTAAACATTTCCCTACAAAAAGTCCCCTTCCATGGGAAACCGAAGCAATACCCGTCCTTCAAGGGGCTCCCTGAATAATCTGGCACCCAGCGGGAGAATGGGGCGGGGCTTAGCAGAACAGGATACCACATGCTGAGGACCGGGGGCAGCCCCCCTGTTCTCCGGTCATCACCCGGTGTACACCCACCACACATTTGGATTCACGGGTCTCCTCACCATCACACGGCTCCGGGTCACAGGGCCGCTCCTCCCGCTCAGGACCTTCACAGGGCAGACCGGTTCTGGAGGGAGGGGGCTCGGTGCAGAAACGGTACCGGTTCTGGAATCCTCCCCCACACGTATCGGAACACTCGCTCCATGGTGTCCAGTCTGACCAGTTCCCATCAACAGCTGTGAGATAAAAAAAATAACGTATTACTGAATGATGTATAAAGCTCTCCACTTTCACCCCAATGTATATAGATGGGACACAGAAATTACCCCAATCCCTACAACAACCCCCACCCCGAGTACCGCCTGATACTCACCGCCACAGAGGAGCTGCGAGCAATTCGTGATCCGTCCCAAGAGGCAGGAACTGGAGAAAGAACAGAGCAAACATTGGATTGTTACCCTGAATGTACACCAGAGGGCGCTACTGATTGGTACCACACTGTCCGCTCTCGGTACACACACGTTATAAAATGATATGCTCCAAAGTTACTACACCCCTAAATAATACCCATCTACACCCCAGTTATTACACCCCTGCATAGTGCCCATCTACATTTCAGTAATTACACCCCTGCATAGCACCCATCTACACCTCAGCTATTAAACCTCTGCATAGCACCCATCTACACCCCAGTTATTACACTCCTGCATAGTGCCCATCTACATTTCAGCAATTACACCCCTGCATAGTGCCCATCTACACTTCAGTAATTACACCCCTGCATAGCACCCATCTACACCCCAGTTATTACACCCCTGCATAGCACCCATCTACATTTCAGCAATTACACCCCTGCATAGTGCCCATCTACACTTCAGTAATTACACCCCTGCATAGCACCCATCTACACCTCAGTTATTAAACTCCTGCATAGCACCCATCTACACCTCAGTAAATACACCCCTGCATAGTACCCATCTACACCTCAGTAAATACACCCCTGCAGAATACCCATCTACGCCCTAGTTATTACACCCCTGCATAGCACCCATATACATTTCAGTAATTACACCCCTGCATAGTACCCACCTACTTCCCAGTTATTACACCCCTGCATTATACCCAGCTACACCCCAGTTATTACACCCCTGCATAATACCCATCCATACTTCAGTAATTACATCCCAGCATAATACCCATCTACACCCCAGTTATTACACCCCTGTATAATACCCATCTACACCCCAGTAAGTACACCTCTGCTTAATACCCATCTACTTCCCAGGTATTACACCCATGCATAATACCCATCTATACCTCAGTAATTACACCCCTGCATAATAACCATCTTTACCTCAGTAATTACACCCCTGAATAATACCCATCTAGAACCCAGTTATTTCACCCCTGTATAATACCCATCTACACCTCAGTAATTACACCCCTGCATAATACCCATCTACACCCCACTTATTACATCCCTGCATAATACCCATCTGCACCTCAGTAATTACACCCCTGCATAATACCCATCTTTACCTCAGTAATTACACCTCTGCATAGTACCCATTTACACCCCAGGATAGTACCCACCAATTATTACAGTCCCTCAGCACCGTCTCTCCAGGTTCATAGAGGACTCCGTTCTCAGTACAGGGACACTGCGATGGGGGGACACATCGATTATTCTGTAGGAGAAGAGGGACAGTCACACACAGCTCGGTATAAGTCCACCATATTAGGCACATATTACACCTTCATTGAGAGGGTTGGAAAGGTTGATTTACTGGCAGGGTGGTAGATGTTCTCTGCCCCGGGAAAATCAGGGGTGTCATCAGACCATATCACTCGGGTATGTGCCCCATGTCTACTGCTTAGTGCCCCATGTCTGTCTACACCCTGTGAGAGTGAAGGAGGCCCTGAGTAGATTAGTCATCCACCGAACACTCCAAGCATAGTTCTACCACCCATCGTCTCCCTCCTCCATGTTTCATGTACTCGGAGGAAGAAGCTGAAGTTATCTGTTCTTTCCTACCCCCAGATTTGTACGGCTCCTGCCAGAGATCTGTAGAAAGGGGATCTGTTTGGGAATCTCCTTGTAGTACAGAATGAGGTGAAATTAAAGTTACGGATGTTATCCCCGCACTACGGTAGATCTGCCCAGGTATGAACTGAAAGTTGCTCTCCAGATATTAAAGTTAGATCCCCTCCATCCCAAGAACAAACCCTCCCCTCCTCCTCCCACCATGACACTCACCAACAGAAGCTCCCCACCCTGGCAGTAGCAGCCTGGCTGGCACGTCCTGTTGTCTTCTTCATCATCCAGATGAGCGCAGGAGGCGGGGCCATCGCTGCACTCCTTCCACACCTTCCCATCCAGACAGATCCCAGGATCCTCTCCTGTAAGGCAGACAATAAGAAGATCCAGAATAACTCTTTTACATCAGGACATACCACCACCATGCACCATCATACCAAGCCACTCCACAAAGGATAAGAATAGTTCCAAGGATCCCCTTCACTGAAAACTAAAATAGATCCCAGGATCCACTACACATAGAACTAGAATAAACACATACAGGGATCCATATAACATAAAGTTAGAGCAGATCTGGGGATCTCCACACAGAGCTAGAACTGATCTAGAGATCTACTCCACCATGAAACCAGAAAAGATACAGGAATCAACTGCACACAATCTAGAACAGAGCCATGGATCCTCCCTTGTAAGGAGGACAATGAGAAGATCCATAATGACTCTTCGACACCAGGACATACCACCACTATACATCCACCATACCACCACCATACCTCTACCGAACCTCTACCCTACCACCACCATACAACCACCACACATCCAACACACATCCACCATACCACCAACACACATCCACCCTACTACCACCATACCACCACCATACCACCACCATACTAACACCATACATCCACCATACCACCACCATACATCTACCATTCATCCACCATACATTTACCATACCACCACCATACCTCTACCAAACCTCTACCATACCACCACACATCCAACACACATCCACCATACCACCACCATACATCTATCATTCGTCCGCCATACATTTACCATATCACCACCATACATCCACCATACCACATCCACCCTACTACCACCATACCACCACCATACTAACACCATACATCCACCATACCACCACCATACATCTACCATTCATCCACCATACATACCATACATTCACCATATCACCACCATACATCCACCATACCACATCCACCCTACTACCACCATACCACCACCATACTAACACCAAACATCCACCATACCACCACCATACATCTACCATTCGTCCACCATACATCCACCATACCACCACCATACCACCACCATACTAACATCACACATCACCAAACCACGTCACATAGGAAAAAAATAGGACCAAGGATTCACTTCAAGAGAACTACAGTAAACAAATCCAGGGATCCATGCCACATAAAGCTAGAGTAGATCTAGGGATCTCCACACAGAGCTAGAACTGATATAGGGATCTACTCCACATGAAACCAGAGAAGATCCAGGAATCAACTGCACACAATCTAGAACAGATACAGGGATCCCCTCCTGTAAGGAGGACAATTATAAGATCCAGAATGACTCTTCTCCAACAGAACATACCACCACCATACATCACCAAACCAAGGCATGTCACATACGATAAAAATAGAACCAAGGATCCACTTCACAAAAAACTGGAATAGATCCCAGGATCCACTCCACATAGAACTAGAATGAACAAATCCAGGGATCCATGCCACACAAAGCTAGAGCAGATCTAGGGATCTCCACACAGAGCTAGAACTGATCTAGGAATCTACTCCACATGAAACCAGAAAAGATCCAGGAATCAACTGCACACAATCTAGAACAGAGCCATGGATCCTCTCTTGTAAGGAGGATAATGATAATATCCAGAATGACTCTTCTACACCAGGAAATACAACCACAATACATCACCAAACCAAGGCACTTCACATAGGATAAAAATAGAACCAAGGATCCACTTCACAAAAAAACAGAATAGATCTGGGAATCCACTCCACATAGAACTAGAAAAGGATAAATCCTGGGATCCACACCACATAAAGCTAGAGCAGATCTAGGTATCTACTCCACACAGAGCTAGAACTGGTCCAAGGATCTACTCCACATGAAACCAGAAAAGATCCAGGCATAAACTGCATATATTATAGGAACAGATCCGGGGATCCACTCTAAACAAAACTACAAAAATATCCATAGATCTTAGAACTAAAACAAATCCAGACTCCATTGAACTAGAGGAGCATCAAGGATCTACACAATAGTAGAGCAGATCCAGGGATCCACTGTGCACAGTTATAATGCCGCTGTTCATACAGGATACTCCCAGAACACTAACCCCATATCTGAATACAATCTTCTTACCAGAACATGGGTGGAGGTTACAGGTGGAGAACTCAATGCGGCGCAGAACGACACTGACACGGCTGCGGTTCCGATATCCTCCACCGCAGGGCACGGAACATTCTGACCACGGTCCCCAGTCCCCAGCGGAGCCTTAGAAGAAAGGAGAGATTATTCATCATCTGTATCCAGCATTACTAGAGAGAAGCTGAGGGTGATGTGTGGAGGACCTACGTCTGACCCACCTTTACAGGGCTGTAAACTGCAGAACTCAATGGCCACACCGGACCCCACACAATCCTGACCTCCGAATGCGGCAGCTGGGTTTGTCCCTGATCGGTAGCGTCGTCTGGTGCCAACATTACACGAACGGCTGCAGGAGCTCCACGAGGTCCAGTCACTCCACCCACAATCCACTGTGACATGAACAGAGAGGGGAGTGAGGAATGGGGTATAACAGACGCATTGGCCAGATGTGTGATTTCTTTTCATTTATTGGCCCTAAAACTGGTTCACTCAGATGTGCCCTTCCTCGCCAGACCTAACTCCACCTTAGACGCATTTCACCCACAATATGGCAGGCGAAACGCGTTGGTGGTGTCACATCTGATGGGGAAATGACACAATCTCATTAATCACAGCAGTATGGATATGCTGGTTGTTGTAGTGCTCCCCAGCCACCCATTGAGCTGATGGCTGACTCTAAAGGAGATCAGACAGATAACAGTCCTCACCTGGACATGGAGCTGCACTGCAGACCATCTCACCGGACACACAGGTGCTGCAAACACAGGAGATGTTAGAGAAGCCCCGAACTGAGGAAGGAGTATCATGGGAGGCAAGGAGTAAATAATAACATCTGTAACACAACAGGAAGGTCACAGTTACCAGTTGTTGCAGGCATCCAGCGTCACGTTCTCCCCGGGCTGGTAGAGCGCCCCCTTGTGGTAACAGGAGCATTCAGTCTGCGGCACACAGCTGTTGTTCTGAAGGAAGAGCCCTTCAGGGCAGTAGCAACCCTCGTAGCAGGTGGAGGCGCACTCTACCTGGGCAGCCTGGTCCAGACACAGACGAGGACACGCCCCCCCGGTGCCACGACATTCCTCCGCGGTCTGATAGATCATATTGGGTGGACACAGATCTGGAGGAAAGAGAGGAAGAGGCCCAATAAACAGGGCCAAATTATTATTATTACTGGATGTGGAGTTCTGAAAGCAGCCAGAACCATCCTCCAAATCCACCATAAACCCAATCAAAGAGACCACCACACCGCCTGTCCCACCGAAATCCCACTGTGAACCAGGGCCAGGGCAAGGGTGCTTCATGAGAAGGAGGCGCACAAAATGGGAAGAGGGGCTCTTCTACCAAAGTAGTTCACAGCTTATTGGGGAGGGGTGGGAAGGAGGTAGAACTTTGGCCTTTCCACTTGGGCACCAAAGGACCATGTCCCAGTGACACCTGGCATCACTCACCTCTGCAAGGCTGTGTGTTACACTCCCTGGTCTGAATCTGTGGCCCCCGACATTCGGGGCCCCCATGCAATGGCGAAGGGTTAGAACATGAGCGGTTTCGGGTCTGAATTCCAGAGTCACAGGTGGCGGTACACTCTGTCCAGGAGCTCCAGGAGGACCAGCCGCCAACAACTGTATCAGAAGAAGTCAGAGCATCAACGTCACATATCACTTCCAGACAGGATAAGCATGACATGGGAGGAGCGGGACCCCAATTTTACAGATCATCCAATCCCCCCTCTACAGTACTTCTCAGATATTTTACTTACCGGGACACAGCGGCGTGTCACATGGCTCCTCCTGAACAGACTCCCCAACACACAGAGGGCCAGAGGAGGACAGCGTGCTGTTACAGTGCCGGAATCTTCTCCGCACCCCAATATTTTCCACATCATAGAAGCACGTTCTAGAGCATGGCGACCATGGGGTCCAATCACTCCAGAATATGTCCGTCTCTGATGATCCAAAAGAGAAGAAGGATAGGGGGGTGTGACACAGAGAAGAGGGGAAAGAAAGACAGAAGGGGAACCAGAGAGAGGAGAGAGATGGAGAGGGGGGGAACTTTATCATAAGCAGAAGATTGGAGACCTGCCAACACATAAGACCCTCACATTCTGGTATCTGTAGATTGTATGAGAGACAACGGATCAACATTTCTATAATCATAATGTATTTCACATCCCACTTTACACTGCTGTGAACATATAGACCCATAAAGGAGAAATACCACCCATAGTTCCAAATAGGAGAAATACCACCCATAGACCCATATAGGAGAAATACCACCCATAGACCCATATAGGAGAAATACCACCCATAGACCCATATAGGAGAAATACCACCCATAGACCCATATAGGAGAAATACCACCCATAGTCCCATATAGGAGAAATACCACCCATAGACCCATATAGGAGAAATACCACCCATAGACCCATATAGGAGAAATATCACCCATAGTTCTAAATAGGAGAAATACCACCCATAGACCCATATAGGAGAAATACCACCCATAGACCCATATAGGAGAAATACCACCCATAGTCCCATATAGGAGAAATACCACCCATAGACCCATATAGGAGAAATACCACCCATAGACCCATATAGGAGAAATACCACCCATAGTTCCAAATAGGAGAAATACCACCCATAGACCCATAAAGGAGAAATACCACCCATAGACCCATATAGGAGAAATACCACCCATAGACCCATATAGGAGAAATACCACCCATAGTTCCAAATAGGAGAAATACCACCCATAGTCCCATATAGGAGAAATACCACCCATAGTTCCAAATAGGAGAAATACCACCCATAGTCCCATATAGGAGAAATACCACCCATAGTTCCAAATAGGAGAAATACCACCCATAGACCCATATAGGAGAAATACCACCCATAGTCCCATATAGGAGAAATACCACCCATAAACCCATATAGGAGAAATACCACCCATAGTCCCATATAGGAGAAATACCACCCATAGACCCATATAGGAGAAATACCACCCATAGACCCATATAGGAGAAATACCACCCATAGTTCCAAATAGGAGAAATACCACCCATAGTTCCAAATAGGAGAAATACCACCCATAGTCCCATATAGGAGAAATACCACCCATAGTTCCAAATAGGAGAAATACCACCCATAGTCCCATATAGGAGAAATACCACCCATAGTTCCAAATAGGAGAAATACCACCCATAGACCCATATAGGAGAAATACCACCCATAGTCCCATATAGGAGAAATACCACCCATAAACCCATATAGGAGAAATACCACCCATAGTCCCATATAGGAGAAATACCACCCATAGTCCCATATAGGAGAAATACCACCCATAGACCCATATAGGAGAAATACCACCCATAGTTCCAAATAGGAGAAATACCACCCATAGTCCCATATAGGAGAAATACCACCCATAGTCCCATATAGGAGAAATACCACCCATAAACCCATATAGGAGAAATACCACCCATAGTCCCATATAGGAGAAATACCACCCATAGTCCCATATAGGAGAAATACCACCCATAGACCCATATAGGAGAAATACCACCCATAGTTCCAAATAGGAGAAATACCACCCATAGACCCATATAGGAGGAATACCACCCATAGTCCCATATAGGAGAAATACCACCCATAGTCCCATATAGGAGAAATACCACCCAAAGACCCATATAGGAGAAATACCACCCATAATCCCATATAGGAGAAATACCACCCAAAGACCCATATAGGAGAAATACCACCCAAAGACCCATATAGGAGAAATACCACCCAAAGACCCATATAGCAGAAATACCACCCATAGTTCCAAATAGGAGAAATACCACCCATAGATAGACCCATATAGGAGAAATACCACCCATAGTCCCATAAAGGATAAATACCACCCATAGATAGACCCATATTGTAGAAATACCACCCAAAGACCCATATAGGAGAAATACCACCCATAGACCCACGTAGGAGAAATACCACCCATAGACCCATCCAGTGTCGGGACAAGATCATCCAGCATCCAGGATAAAAATGCCAAACTGCACCCCTTCCCTTAGGGTTAGCAGTGATGTCGCGGTCACTACTCCTGTCAGCTTTGTAACAGAAACAACTGGCACAGAGCGCCCCCCTTCCCACTGCTTGTTCTGGCCTTGGACCCATCATCCATGATTGGTGGGGGAACCACAGTAAATGAGAACAATCACATCAATCACAATCGGTAAGTTGGAGTTTCCTCATGTCCTACCATTGGCACATGGAGTGTAGCACTCTCGGATGTCTCGTGTGTCACCCTCACAAGGAGCCCCACCATTAGCACTCGGAGGATTAGATGGAGATCTGAAAGGAGGGAGAGAGAGATAGAGAGACCTGTCATTCATTCCTCCTTGTGGAGAGGAAAGGGGTTTATTGACTCCTACAGTTCATGGTGGGGGTCCTAAAATGGCTATTTGGTTCATGTATGGAAGTACGGCCTGAAGGCTTTGCATGTTAGGATTGCTCTATACCTCCAGTCCTGTATGGTCTATTATGGGTATAAGGTCCTGTATTGTATATTATGGAAATAAGGTCCTGTATTGTATATTATGGATATAAGGTCCTGTATTGTATATTATGAATATAAGGTCCTGTATTGTATATTATGGAAATAAGGTCCTGTATTGTATATTATTGAAATAAGGTCCTGTATTGTATATTATGAATATAAGGTCCTGTATTGTATATTATGGATATAAGGTCCTGTATTGTATATTATGAATATAAGGTCCTGTATTGCCTGTTCCGTGTGTACTCAGAGTAAGACTCCACGACACCTTCCAGTGGGCCTCCTACAACCCATACCCAATGGAGAGAGGCCCTGGACCCACCCTTCTATGGACTTCATTGTGGAGTTACCCAACTCCCAGGCAACACAGTTATCCTTATGGTGGTTGACCGGTTTTCAAAGATGTCTCATTGTATTCCACTTAAGAAGTTGCCCACTTCTAAGGAACTGGCTTCCATTTTTGCTCGGGAGATCTTTCGCTTACATGGGCTACCCAAGGTGATTGTCTCGGACAGGGGTAGTCAGTTTGTTTCCCGGTTCTGGCGAGCCTTTTGTGCACAGTTGGGAATTCAGCTTGCTTTCTCCTCTGCGTATCTCCCGCAGTCTAATGGGGCAGCAGAACGAGCCAGTCAGTCCTTGGAGCAATTCCTACGTTGCTATATTTCTGACCATCATAACGACTGGTCAGACCTCTTACCGTGGGCGGAGTTTGCTCACAATAGTGCCTTGAATTCTGCTTCCGATTGTCCCCGTTTATGGAGAATTATGGTTTCCAACCTTCAATGTTGGGTGACTGGTTTGTTCCGCAGAGTATTCCTGCGTTAGAGGAGCATCTCCATGGTCTTTGTTCCACTTGGGCACAAGTCCAGGAGCCTGTGCAACATGCTAATGATAGGTACAGACTCCATGCTGACCTCAGACGCCTGCCTGCGCCTTCCTACCAGGTTGGGGACAGGGTCTGGCTGTCATCTTGCAACCTACGACTTCGTTTTCCCTCACTGAAGTTCCACTACATTGATCCCTGACTTCTGGCTTGGCTGATTATCTGTTCCAGTTACTGAACTCTGGCTATGTTCTGACTATGTTTGTTCTTTTTACTTTTATTATTAAACAAGTGTGATTCAACTGTACTTCTGTCTCGGCCTAATTTCATGGTTTCTGACAGTTGCAGAGTTGAGAAAAAGACATCCAACCTCCTAGGACACTAGCAAAAAAAAAACAGAGGCATGCTGGTAGTAGGAGGGGTTATCCTATGCTAGGCCTAATTTTTTTTTTTTTGACAGTGTCCAATCTTCCTGTAGGTGGCAGTATAACCCAAAGATGAAAAACTGTCTGTCTGTGTCCCTCAGTGGAAGGGAAAGTAGAATGCCTCTTCTTGTTACCTCTGCAATACACACGTAACTGTCCAGTGTTCTACACGGCTCTGTACCTGAATCGCTCCTGCATGCCCGCTCCACATGTTGTGTCACATGGTGTCCACTGGGACCACGCTGACCACCCACAGTCCACGGCACAGCCTGAGCTGTCACATGTCACCTTCCCGTCCTGACACCGGCTGCAGTGGGGGATATTGGGGAATAGGGAGGGAGAAAACAGGTAGTACAATGAGAAGGAACAACATGGACATTGGAAGAGCAACAACATGATACCCAAAGGTTGGAGGGGACTTTGGGAATATTTTTTATATCAGTTAATGTTTTCATGATCAGACTTTTATACTAATTAATATTATTTAATAAGCTCCTTTGTGGCTTCATAATTACGAGAAAGGAATCAGCAAAGAGATGTGAACTGGGGCGGCTCAATAAAATGACGGCAACCATAGAATCAGGAACGGTCCTTCTGCCCAGAGTAACCAATCAGATGACAGCTATCGTTGTGTCTAGAAGGCCCAGAGCCGTTATCAGAGTAAGAGCTCCCCCCCCCCCCCCCCCCGCTGGTCCTCACCACACGCTGCAGTTGTCATGACTGAAGAAGGTCTTTCCAGGAAGTTGGGTGCCGCCATGCTCCACATAACAGCGGCACCGGCTGATGTTCACACAGCCGCCATCTTGGAGGTACAGACCAGGAGGACAGCGGCATCCTGCAAGGCAAAGGACAATATGGTGGCACTGAGAGGGCAGAAGAGACCATGAACATGATTGGGTTGTCTAATATATCTGTGATAATATCCAAATGTAGATTTATTGCAGGAAAAGCCTCGATCTCCCATATACAATATATCTATTTATTGCCCATAGCTCAGAGAAGACGGATTGGACTACGCAGGACCCCCCGCCCATATATAATACTACAGACCCAGGGGTTAGGTACCCACCTTCCATACAGCCGTCATTACACAGGGTCTCAGCGTTCAGGCTGCGGCAGGTTAGCGGACACGGATCCATGTGCTGGGATTCGCACTGTCCAGGATGGATAAGGATCATCTCCGGGCCGCAGTCTGTGAACACAAAGCAGTTCAGAAGTCACAGTCTTTCCAATGACAATGAAGAGACCCAACAAGCAGATTCTGTACTTGAACCATCTCATTACTGGAGGTGGCAGCCAATAGTCCACACTTACCTTCTGAGTCTCCGCATGGCTGTAGGTTACAGGATTCTGTCTGCACAGATTCTCCGCGGCATGGAAGACCCCCGTTCTTGGGTGGCGGATTTTCACATTTCCTGTTTTTAGAACGGACTCCTCCTTGACACAGAGCATCACAGGCAGACCACTCTCCCCAAGGCGACCACACACCATTCACTGTGGGGTACAAACATCATATGACCAAGGGACTCTGCTATGAAGAGGAGACTACACAAAATGTTATAGTGACTGGAGAAGCCTCCTGACACTGACAGGAGAAGCCTCCAGACACTGACCGGAGAAGCTTCCAGACACTGACCGGAGAACCCTCCAGAGACTCACTAGAGAAGCCTCCAGACACTGACCGGAGAAGCCTCCAGACACTGACCGGAGAAGCCTCCAGACACTGACCAGAGAACCCTCCAGAGACTCACTAGAGAAGCCTCCAGACACTGACAGGAGAAGCCTCCATACACTGACCGGAGAAGCCTCCAGACACTGAACGGAGAAGCCTCCAGACACTGACCGGAGAAGCCTCCAGACACTGAACGGAGAAGCCTCCAGAGACTCACTAGAGAAGCCTCTAGACACTGAACGGAGAAGCCTCCAGACACTGACCGGAGAAGCCTCCAGACACTGAACGGAGAAGCCTCCAGACACTGAACGGAGAAGCCTCCAGACACTGACCGGAGAAGCCTCCAGACACTGACCGGAGAAGCCTCCAGACACTGACCGGAGAAGCCTCCTGACACTGACCGGAGAAGCCTCCAGACACTGACCAGAGAACCCTCCAGAGACTCACTAGAGAAGCCTCCAGAGACTCACTAGAGAAGCCTCCAGACACTGACTGGAGAAGCCTCCTGATACTGACAGGAGAAGCCTCCAGACACTGACCGGAGAAGCCTCCAGACACTGACAGGAGAAGCCTCCAGACACTGACCGGAGAAGCCTCCAGACACTGACCGGAGAAGCCTCCAGACACTGACAGGAGAAGCCTCCAGACACTGACCAGAGAAGCCTCCAGAGACTCACTAGAGAAGCCTCCATACACTGACTGGAGAAGCCTCCCTATACTGACCAGAGAACCCTCCAGAGACTCACTAGAGAAGCCTCCAGACACTGAACGGAGAAGCCTCCAGACACTGAACGGAGAAGCCTACAGACACTGAACGGAGAAGCCTCCAGACACTGAACGGAGAAGCCTCCAGACACTGAACGGAGAAGCCTCCAGACACTGAACGGAGAAGCCTCCAGACACTGAATGGAGAAGCCTCCAGACACTGACCAGAGAAGCCTCCAGACACTGACCAGAGAAGCCTCCAGACACTGACCAGAGAAGCCTCCAGAGACTCGCTAGAGAAGCCTCCAGACACTGAACGGAGAAGCCTCCAGACACTGAACGGAGAAGCCTCCAGACACTCACTAGAGAAGCCTCCGGACACTGACCAGAGAAGCCTCCAGACACTGACCAGAGAACCCTCCAGACACTCACTAGAGAAGCCTCCAGACACTGACTAGAGAACCCTCCAGACACTCACTAGAGAAGCCTCCAGACACTCACTAGAGAAGCCTCCAGACACTGAACGGAGAAGCCTCCAGACACTGAACGGAGAAGCCTCCAGACACTGAACGGAGAAGCCTCCAGACACTGAACGGTGAAGCCTCCAGACACTGAACAGAGAAGCCTCCAGACACTGACCGGAGAAGCCTCCAGACACTGACCAGAGAAGCCTCCTGACACTGACCAGAGAAGCCTCCTGATACTGACCAGAGAACCCTCCAGAGACTCGCTAGAGAAGCCTCCAGACACTGAATGGAGAAGCCTCCAGACACTGAACGGAGAAGCCTCCAGACACTGAACGGAGAAGCCTCCAGACACTGAACGGAGAAGCCTCCAGACACTGACCAGAGAAGCCTCCTGACACTGACCAGAGAAGCCTCCTGACACTGACCAGAGAAGCCTCCTGACACTGACCAGAGAACCCTCCAGAGACTCGCTAGAGAAGCCTCCAGACACTGAACGGAGAAGCCTCCAGACACTGAACGGAGAAGCCTCCAGACACTGAACGGAGAAGCCTCCAGACACTGAACGGAGAAGCCTCCAGACACTGAACGGAGAAGCCTCCAGGTACTGACCAGAGAAGCCTCCAGACACTGACCAGAGAACCCTCCAGAGACTCGCTAGAGAAGCCTCCAGACACTGAACGGAGAAGCCTCCAGACACTGAACGGAGAAGCCTCCAGACACTGAACGGAGAAGCCTCCAGACACTGAACGGAGAAGCCTCCAGACACTGAACGGAGAAGCCTCCAGGTACTGACCAGAGAAGCCTCCAGACACTGACCAGAGAAGCCTCCAGACACTGACCAGAGAAGCCTCCAGACACTGACCAGAGAACCCTCCAGACACTCACTAGAGAACCCTCCAGACACTGACCAGAGAAGCCTCCAGACACTGACCAGAGAACCCTCCAGACACTCACTAGAGAAGCCTCCAGACACTGACTAGAGAACCCTCCAGACACTCACTAGAGAAGCCTCCAGACACTCACTAGAGAAGCCTCCCAACACTGACCAGAGAAGCCTCCAGACACTCACTAGAGAAGCCTCCCAACACTGACCGGAGAAAAGTTTTACACATTCCATATACAAAAGAGGGATGTAACTGCTCCTGTCAGAAGTTCTTGAGATGATTCCAGGCATTGGATAGGTCCTCCTGGGTTTCCTTTAGCATTATGATGCCTCCAGCCTCTTCCATATCATATCTGATATTCCTGTTAATTTCCGTCTCACAATCCCCCAGGTATGTCTCGCTCACCTACCTGGACATGCTTGTACGAAGCAGCTCTGGCTGTCAAATTGAGCTCCAGCACAATGACCCCCAGGCAGCCGGTCTCTGATTACATCCCGACGTCGGAACTTGACTCCCAATCCACAGGAGCGGCTGCACTCACTCCAGGATGTCCAGACAGAGAGGACACAATCCACTGGAGGGAAGGAAAACACTTGAGATTAACAAAAGACACTTCAGCTCAAGTGTGAGTCACAATAGAAGTTCTGTTTATGGTCCCTCCAGTGTGACAGAAGGACAAGGAGACTCAACAAAGAGAACCTACCACAGTTTTCCTCATCAGAGCCATCTGAACAGTCACGGTGGAGGTCGCAGTGTCTCTCTGAGGACACACATTCTCCTGAGCCACAAGTAAACTGTTTGTGTGAACACATGCTGGGGCCTGGGGTGGGAACAAGCCACGTGGGAGTGGACATCACAACCGCAGAGGAGGTGCCTGGAGAGACAATAGAGCAGGGGTGTAAAACTCAATTTCATTGTGAGCCGCATTAGCACTATGGTTGCACTCAAGGGGTTATATCTGTAAGACTCTATGTCAAGAGCACCCCACCCGCCTTTTACATCAGAAGTCAAGAGTCCCCCACTCTCCCTATATCACAGTGCGACCCCCTTACCTTGTGCTGCTGCCAGGAAGAAGCGGGAGGAGGAGCTGTGAAGAAGAAAGTGCAGGGTCTGGAGGAGGACCAGAGGAGGTCTGCTGAATGCTGACCAGGGGAGGCGGAGATGAGGGAGTTCTGCTGCTGCACAGGAAGGCGCAGGATCAGTAGGAGGAGTTCTGTCCTACTCTCTGCTGCGACAGCTGAGATAAGGGGGGGTGGAGATGAGGGGGTTCTGCGGCTGCACAGGATCAGTAGGAGGAGTTCTGTCCTACTCTCTGCTGCGACAGCTGAGATAAGGGGGGGTGGAGATGAGGGGGTTCTGCGGCTGCACAGGATCAGTAGGAGGAGTTCTGTCCTACTCTCTGCTGCGACTGCTAAGACAAGGTGGGGGAGGAGACGAGGGCGGTTCCGCAGCTGCAGGAGAGGCGCGAGGGTCACATGAAATGGCCTGGAGGGCTGGATTCAGCCTACGGGCCTTGCGTTTGACACATGTGCAATAGAGAGTTCTAATAGCCACTCATACCACTTAGACCAAACTTGAGAGGCATGAAAAGACTCACCGCAGAGCTGCTCGTCGGAACCATCGATGCAGTCTTCTTGTCCGTTGCAAACATTATCCGCGTCGACACAGCCAAATGCAGAGCAGACAAACTGATCGATGCTACAGGTACTTCTGGGAAGCTCAGTGGTCAGGTTCATCGTGAATGTGCTGGCCGTTCCTGTAATATAAAAAGTTCATCTCACATCTTACCAGATTATTCATTAACAAGGACCAGAATTTTCCAGATTTGTTGATCACTGTACTAATAGGTTATGTTCCTCTTATCAATTGTTTTCTAGACATTCATCAATACATGTAGCACTTGTATAATATACTGTACACACCAAAGGGCAGCGGTACTGGAGGTCCCCTCAAGCACATTACAAACCTTCATGCGTATGAGAGGCATGAAATTCCTCGCGGCCCCCTGGTCTAACGCCCCCCTCTTCTGGAGGGACCTCAACAGGCTCCTTCCAAATAACGACAGTCCCTGAACCAGGCTTTAAGCTGGAATGATGTCCTTCTGGAACAACAAAGATCTCAGGACCCGGGAGTTCACCCTCCAGAGAGGTATTTCTTGGTGTAGGGGTTGAGATTCTTGTTTCATGGTAAAGGTCACTTGTCTCATTATACTGAGATGTGGAGGACACCTCTTCCACAGGTGGTCTGGCTGGGTTTGACATTGGAGCTTCTTCAGTTACTGGTTCTTCTTTGTATGATGGGACTCCAGGCTTACTTTGCGCTTGTCCTGGAAGACTTGAGGGTTGAACAGATAGACCAGGGTGGCCAGTCCCTACCCAAGCTGGAGTTACACTCCCACCATCTCTTGTGTGAGGAGTCCCCATTCCTGGCACTTCTTGTCCTACACTCAATGCGGGAAAACTTGTGTGTCCTGAGGTGCCATCTACATCTGTACTCCATGTGTTCTTACCAGCAAGCCCAGGAACGCCGGTCTGAAAGGGGCCGGGACGAACTCCAGGACCTCCAGAAATGGCTTCTCCTGAATGTGTGATAGCAGCGATGGGTGGAATGCTGCTGGATGTTTCATCTGTCATTTTAGTTGGAGCAGTCGTCATCAGCATACCAGGAGAAGCAGAAGAGACATTTCCAAACTCCAGGGTTGTAGATTCCACTCTATGTTCAGGTCTGTCTGGGATTCTGATGCCAGGCTTTCCACTGACAAACGGCTTCTCCTGAATGCCAGGCTGACCAGTGGTCTCCAGTCTTGGTCCAGTTCCCTGTCCAGGTGTCTCTTGCTGTATTCCCGGGCTACCTGTTGGTTGGGATGGTTGATATATTCCCGGTTCTCCAGCATGTGCAGGAAGAGAAGAGCCTGGATGGAGAGTGCTGCCCGGTGCTGTACTGTGTCCAGGTGGAA
The DNA here is from genome assembly GCA_037952925.1 of Lithobates clamitans. Taxonomy (NCBI): domain Eukaryota; kingdom Metazoa; phylum Chordata; class Amphibia; order Anura; family Ranidae; genus Lithobates; species Lithobates clamitans. Next base: position 160,378 of record JBBGZY010002877.1, on the reverse strand, counting down.
AGGTTACATCTAGGTGACATGAAAGAGCACAAACTGAAATATTCCAACTATTCTCCATTAGAAGAGCACTATGCTGAGAGCCTACTACATATCTAACACCAATATTCAGAGATAGGAGTCATGCCTTATCTGCTCTGACACAAACACAGGGGAATATACAGTATACTGAATGAAGACAAACCTGCAGGTCCTTACATGAGTGTCCATGCACACTGCTATATCTGCAGCTACACTAAGGCTAAGCCAATGTCAAGTCTAATAAGCAGAGCCATATTTGGTGCCATGTGTAATTCCGAGAGGACCATCTGGTGGCACATCTGTGTAGATCCATATCTGGTGTCACATCTAATCTGTAAAGCCATATCTGGTGTCATGTCTAATCTACAGAGCCATATCTGGTGTCACATCTAGTCTGCAGAGCCCTATCTGGTGTCACATCTAATCTGTAAAGCCATATCTGGCGTCATGTCTAATCTGTAGAGCCATATCTGGTGTCACATTCGGTCTGTGGAGCCATCACTGGTGTCATGTCTAATCTGTAGAGCCATATCTGGTGGTATGTTCTACTTTATAATACCTGAAGAGGAATCTAAAAGCTGAGGAAGACTCACCTGCTGGGGGAATGACCAGACCCGGAGTGACCACGGTGCCTAGAGGAGAATGGGAAACCAATCTGCTCAGTACTGTACAGAGAAATGTATAGGAATAGTACTAATAATTCCCTATTTCCCATATTTAGTGTTGGGACAAGGTCATCCAGCACCCAGGGTAAAGAAGCCAACCCAACCAGCAGTCATCCGCTTGTCATAATGTCTTGTATCAGAATGAGCTCACTGGCGCCCCCATCAAAAACAACAAACCCAGGGCAGATGACCCTACTGCCCACCCCTGCCTATTTTGTATAGGTCTGACATATACTACATCGCTGCATGTACAACACAAGGCCACTCTCATCATATATAGTATATTCCAGATACCATGAAACACAGGACAGAGCGTTTCCATATACACACCATATACTGTATGTGGCCCAACTATTGGCCTTTAAGTCTGTGAATAATGGAGATTATCACCTTGCCTCAACAGGGAAGACACTTTCCCCTTATGTATGATTTGGGGGGGACCTCTTGTACACTTATAGACACCACTAGGGAAAAAGGTGGAGTTAAGGAAGGGGGTATAGCACTGTTATTCGATATTCAGATATGTGCACTGCTGTACTAGAAGCCACCAACACCATGAAGGTTCTCACAAAGCTTCATTCGTAGCTCAGCATTGGGTCAGGGTTAGGATAAGGGTCAGAGCAACGTGTTAAAGATCCGACTCTTGAGACCAGTTACCATCATATATATCAGCCAGGAGAATCTCTTCTACCATACACACAAGGTAAGTATAGTAGCAAGTCCTAGTTGCAATCTCGGATAATATGCGACTGGTCTAAACTATGTGGCATGTTCACCTATGCCAGGAGCCTGGCGGACAAGATGGGTGAACTAGAGAAACTGTTGTACAAGGAGGATTTGGATTTTGTGGTAATTTCTGAGACCTGGTTCAACAGCTCTCATGATTGGCTGGCAAACATTCAAGGGTATACCCTTTACTGCAAGGATAGAGAGGGTAAAAAAGGGGGAGGGGTATGCCTATATATCAAGAATAATGTACAAGTGAATGTGAGAGATGACATCACTGAGGGAGCTAGGGAGGAGGTGGAATCTTTATGGGTAGAGCTCCAAAGGGATGAAGCTAAGGGGAAAATAATACTGGTAGTATGCTATAGGCCCCCTAACCTGAGGGAGGAAGTGGAGACGGATCTCCTATCACAAATTGGATTAGCAGCAAGGATGGGAAGTGTTATCATAATGGGGGATTTTAATTATCCAGACATAGACTGGGCGGAGGGAATCGCGCATTCATTTAAGGCTCGCCAGTTCCTTAATGTCTTGCAGGAAAATTTTATGGGTCAGATGGTAGACGCACCAACTAGAAATAAAACATTACTGGATCTACTGATTACCAACAATACAGACCTGATCACGGATGTGGAAATACGGGGCAATTTAGGTAAGAGCGATCACAGGTCAATTCGATTCAGTATAAATCACACAAATAGGAAACATAAAGGGAACACAAAGACACTGAATTTCAAAAGAGCCAACTTCCCTAAACTACAAACCTTGCTAAAAGGCATAAATTGGGATAAAATATTAGGAACAAAGAATACGGAGGAGAGATGGGTTTGCTTTAAGAGCATATTAAATAAGGGCATTAGCCAATGTATCCCATTGGGTAATAAATTTAAAAGAGCGAACAAACATCCTGGATGGCTTAACTCCAATGTAAAAATGCATATAAAAGCAAAGGAGAAGGCCTTCAAAAAATACAAGGTTGAGGGATCATCCTCAACATTCAGACTTTATAAAGAATGCAATAAGAAATGTAAGGGTGCATTTAGGATGGCTAAGATAGAACATGAAAGACACATAGCGGAGGAGAGCAAAAAAAATCCCAAGAAATTCTTTAAGTATGTAAACAGTAAAAAAAGGGAGGACAGACCATATTGGCCCCATAAAGAATGAGGAAGGACATCTGGTTACAAAGGATGGGGAGATGGCGAAGGTATTGAATTTATTCTTCTCCTCAGTCTTCACGAGTGAATCGGGGGGCTTCAGTAACCAAAACTGCAGTGTTTATCCTCATGACACAACACAGGAAGCACCTCCATGGTTAACAGAGGACGGAATTAAAATTAGACTTGAGAAACTTAACATTAATAAATCACCGGGACCAGATGGCTTGCATCCGAGGGTACTTAGGGATCTCAGTCAAGTGATTGCCAGACCGTTGTTCCTAATTTTTACAGATAGTCTACTGACTGGAATGGTACCAGCTGATTGGACAAAAGCCAATGTAGCACCAATATTTAAAAAGGGCCCAAAATACATCCCTGGGAATTACAGACCAGTTAGCCTAACATCAATAGTATGTAAACTCTTGGAGGGGATGATAAGGGACTATATACAAGATTTTAGTAATAAGAATGATATCATTAGCAGTAATCAGCATTGATTCATGAAGAATCGTTCTTGCCAAACCAATCTAATAACCTTCTATGAGGAGGTGAGTTGCCATCTAGATAAAGGAAGGCCCGTAGACGTGGTGTGTCTATATAAAGGAAGGCCCGTAGACGTGGTGAATCTGGATTTTGCAAAAGCATTTGACACAGTTCCCCATAAACGTTTACTGTACAAAATAAGGTCCATTGGCATGGACCATAGGGGGAGTACATGGATTGAAAACTGGCTACAAGGGCGTGTTCAGAGGGCGGTGATAAATGGGGAGTACTCAGAATGGTCAGGGGTGGGTAGTGGGGTCCCCCAGGGTTCTGTGCTGGGACCAATCCTATTTAATTTGTTCATAAATGACCTGGAGGATGGGATAAAGAGTTCAATCTCTGTATTTGCAGACGATACTAAGCTAAGCAGGGCAATAACTTCTCCGCAGGATGTGGAAACCTTGCAAAAAGACCTGAACAAATTAATGGGGGAGGGGCGACTACATGGCAAATGAGGTTCAATGTAGAAAAATGTAAAATAATGCATTTGGGTGGTAAAAATCTTAATGCAATCTATAGACTGGGGGGAGAACCTCTGGGGGGATCTAGGATAGAAAAGGACCTGGGGGTCCTAGTAGATGATAGGCTCAGCAATGACATGCAATGCCAAGCTGCTGCTAATAAAGCAAACAGAATATTGGCATTAAAAAGGGGATCAACTCCAGAGATAAAACGATCATTCTCCCGCTCTACAAGACTCTGGTCCGGCCGCACCTGGAGTATGCTGTCCAGTTCTGGGCACCAGTCCTCAGGAAGGATGTACTGGAAATGGAGCGACTACAAAGAAGGGCAACAAAGCTAATAAAGGGTCTGGAGGATCTTAGTTATGAGGAAAGGTTGTGAGCTCTGAACTTATTCTCTCTGGAGAAGAGACGCTTGAGAGGGGATATGATTTCAATATACAAATACCGGACTGGTGACCCCACAATAGGGAGAAAACTTTTTCGCAGAAGAGAGTTTAATAAGACTCGTGGCCACTCATTAAAATTAGAAGAAAAGAGGTTTAACCTTAAACTACGTAGAGGGTTCTTTACTGTAAGAGCGGCAAGGATGTGGAATTCTCTTCCACAGGCGGTGGTCTCAGCGGGGAGCATTGATAGCTTCAAGAAACTATTAGATAATCACCTGAATGACCACAACATACAGAGATATACAATGTAATACTGACACATAATCACACACATAGGTTGGACTTGATGGACTTGTGTCTTTTTTCAACCTCACCTACTATGTAACTATGTAACTATGTAACTATGTAACCATATCTTACCACATCCGTCCTCGTCTGAGAAATCGCGGCAGTCGGGTCTCCCGTCACACAAAGATCTGGAGGCGTTTACACACTCACCACTGCGGCACTCAAACTCTCCCATCTGACAGTGAGAAGGCCTCACCTCCCCAGGAATGGTGACGTAAGCTGGACGTTGTGTGACAGCTGCCCCTGTGTGCTCCACTACAAGAAAAGAGAATATAAATTCCTAAAACCTCGAACCATAACACTCCCAGCATGCTTCATACCACCATTCCTGTATCTCTCCCAGCAAAATCTGCACTGACGTCCTCCATATCTTTTACAGTATCCTCCACCCCAACCTCCTCCATACTTTACACAGTACAATCCTCACTGACCTCCTCCATATCCCTCCCAACATGCTTCTCACTGATCTCCTCCATAGTCTTTACAATATATGCTAAGTATAACATGCTGACCTCCATCATATCCCCTGGAAATGCTCCACACTGATCTCCATATCCCCTCAAAATACTCCACACCAACCTCCTGCATCTCTCTCACAGCACAATCCTCACTGACATACTCCAAATCCCCTCCATATCCCCCCCAACATGGTTATCAATGACCTCCTCCATTTTGCTTCCAGCATGCTCCTCACTGACCTCCTACAAATACCCAAAATGCTCCACCCTGATCTCCTCCATATCCCCTCAAAATGCTCCACACCAACCTCCCCCATATCTCTCACAGCACAATCCTCACTGACATGCTCCATAGAACTCCTAACATGGTTCTCAATAACCTCCTCTGTATTGCTTCCAGCATGCTCCTTACTGATCTCCTCCATATCCTTTACAATATGCTTCACACTGACCTCCTCCATATCCCCCACAGCACAGTGCTCGCTGACCTCTTCTAACATGCTCTGATATCTTCCATATCCCCCCAAAAGGACCCTCACTGACCTCCTCCTTACCCCTTACAGCATGCTCCATACCAAGCTAATGAATATTCCTCAGAACAATTCTCACTCACTTCCTCCATATCCCTTCCAACTCATTCCTCATTGATATCCTCCCTATCCCTCACAGCACAATCCTCACTGATCTCTTCCATATCCTTTACAGTATGCTCCTCACTGACCTCCTCCATATCTCTCACAGTATGCTCCTCACTGACAACCTCCATAACCCACCCAACATGTTCCTTACTGACCTTCCCTTTATCCTTTACAGCACACTCCACACCAACCTCCTGCATATCCCTCCCAGCACACTCCTCGTCAATCTCCTCCATATCCCCCAATATGCTCCTCATCAACTTCCTCCATACCTTCCCCAAACATGCTCCTCATCAAACTTCTCCATATCCCCCAACATGCTCCTCATCAACTCCCTCCATATCCCCCCAACAATCTCCTCATCAACTTCCTCCATATCCCCCTCAACATGCTCATCAACTTCCTCCATATCCCCCTCAACATGCTCCTCATCAACTTCCTCCATATCCCCCTCAACATGCTCCTCATCAATCTCCTCCATATCCCCCAACATGCTCCTCACTGACAACCTCCATAACCCACCCAACATGTTCCTTACTGACCTTCCCTTTATCCTTTACAGCACACTCCACACCAACCTCCTGCATATCCCTCCCAGCACACTCCTCGTCAATCTCCTCCATATCCCCCAATATGCTCCTCATCAACTTCCTCCATACCTTCCCCAAACATGCTCCTCATCAAACTTCTCCATATCCCCCCAACATGCTCCTCATCAACTCCCTCCATATCCCCCCCACATGCTCATCAACTTCCTCCATATCCCCCTCAACATGCTCCTCATCAACTTCCTCCATATCCCCCTCAACATGCTCCTCATCAACTTCCTCCATATCCCCCTCAACATGCTCCTCATCAATCTCCTCCATATCCCCCAACATGCTCCTCACTGACAACCTCCATAACCCACCCAACATGTTCCTTACTGACCTTCCCTTTATCCTTTACAGCACACTCCACACCAACCTCCTGCATATCCCTCCCAGCACACTCCTCGTCAATCTCCTTCATATCCCCCAATATGCTCCTCATCAAACTTCTCCATATCCCCCCAACATGCTCCTCATCAACTTCCTCCATATCCCCCCAACAATCTCCTCATCAACTTCCTCCATATCCGCCTCAACATGCTCCTCATCAAATTCCTCTATATCCCTGCCAACATGGTTCTCATCGACTTCCTCCATATCCATCCCAACATGCTCCTAACTAATGTCTTTCATATCCTTCCCAACATGCTTCTCAGTGACATCCTGCATATATATCTCCCAACATGCTCAACAGTGACCTCCTCTGTTATCCCTCCCAACATGCTCCTCATCAACTTCCTGTAAATTCCTGCCAACATGAGCCTCATCAATATGCTCCATATACCTACCAACATGATCCTTACTGATGGCCTCCATATCCCTCCCATCATGCTCCTCACTGACCCCTCACATATCCCTCCCAACATGCTCCTCACTAATGTCCTCCATACCCCTCCCAACATGCTTGTCACTGACCTCCTCCTTATTCTTTTCCATATCCACCTCCAACACAATCCTCACTGACCTCCATATCCCTCCCAACATGCTTCTCACTGATCTCCTCCATATCTCTCCCAGCATATTCTCCACCAACCACCTCAGTATTCTTTCCAGCATGTTTTACACTGCCATCACCCCATCCCTCCCAGCATGCTCCACACACATCCAGCTGTTTCATTATGAAATCTGAGCAGAGGGGTGGAATCTCACCGTAGGGGCATCCAATGACCTCACAGCGCAGGTAGATGGCCTTGTGATAATCCACAGGATGAATGCGGAGGAATCGGGTCAGTATGGTGCGGCCCAGCTCCCGCCTCACCGGACTGTTACTGTCTGAATTGGCTTCAAATATCTAAACCAGAAACAGAAATAGATGGAATCACAATGGAAACCAATGAAGCTATTACAAAGCTATCAGGCTGGACATGGTGAGGAGCAGATGGAGTTTAAAAAACCCCAAATCAAAGGAGTGGTCTCATTCTTACTATTCTCCTCTTATAATTATTACTAATGCTGTTATAAGATTATTCCTAAATAATGTCAATGTTCTCACCTGGGGTTCCTGCAGGGAGGTCTTCCCTTGAGCGGTGAAGTTCTGATAGACACGCCCATCATTGCTGTACATGAGATGATACTTGGTGGTGTAACCTCCTGACTGTCGCCCTCCCTGGGTGATGATGGCGGAGATAAAGGTGGGCTGTAGAAAGTCTATCTGGAAGTACGGCTGTTTATCCGAGTCCAGAGGACTCCAGCCAGGAACAATGTTCAGTCTGGAGGAAGATAAGATTCTATATTGTGTGTCACCTATAGATATCCCCGTCTATATTCTGCCCTTAACATTGAACATTTCACACTCCACCTTACTATACATAATGGATGTGTTCTTAACATACTCTCCAACAGCTCCTCCCCCAATTTACAGCTCCTCCCCCAGTTTCCAGCTCCTCCTCCCTCACTCCCCACTGCTCCCCAGTTCTCAACAACTTCCTCATTCCCTGCTGCTTCCCCAGTTCCCAGATCCTCCCTCAGGTCTCAGCTCCTCCCTCATTCCTTGCTGCTTCCCCAGTTCCCAGATCCTCCCTCAGGTCTCAGCTCCTCCCTCATTCCTTGCTGCTTCCCCAGTTCCCAGATCCTCCCTCAGGTCTCAGCTCCTCCCTCATTCCTTGCTGCTTCCCCAGTTCCCAGATCCTCCCTCAGGTCTCAGCTCCTCCCTCATTCCTTGCTGCTTCCCCAGTTCCCAGATCCTCCCTCAGGTCTCAGCTCCTCCCTCATTCCTTGCTGCTTACCCAGTTCCTTGCTCCTTCCTCAGATCTCAGGTCCACCTTTGGTTTTTAGCTCCATTTTCAGTTTCCAGCTTCTCCCTCATCCCCTGCTGCTTTCCCTTCTCTGCTACTATCCCAGTTCCTAGATCCTCCCCCAAGTTTCAGCTTCTCTCTCACTTCTCAGCTCCTCCTGAGATCCCAGCTCCTCCCTCAGCTCTTAGGACCTTTCTCAGTTCTCAGCTCCTCCCGAACTCCTCTCTCAATCCCTGCTGCTTTCCCAGTTCCTAGCTATTCCCTCAAGTCCCAGATCTTCCCTTGGCTCTTAGCTCCTTTTTCAGTTCCCAGCTTATCCCTCATTCCTTGCTCCTCCCTCAATCTCAGTCGCTCCCCCAGTTCCCAACTCCTCCTCCAGTTCCTCATTTCGTTTCCAGCTCCTCCCCCTGTTCCTCATTTAGTTCCCAGCTCCTCCCCCAGTCCCTTCTTCAGTTTCCAGCTCCTCCCCCTGTTCCTTGTTTAGTTCCCAGCTTCTCCTACAGTTCCCTGCTTCCCCCTCAGCTCTTAGCTCCTTTCTCAGTTCTCAGCTCCTCCTTTATTTCTCAGCTCCTCCCTCAGTTCCCAGCTCCTCCTTCAGTTCTCAGCTTTACCCTAAGGTCTCGGCTCCTTCTTCAGTTCCCCCTTATTTAGTAGTGCTCCCTCAGTTCTAAGCTCCTCCCTCATTCCTTGCTGCACCCCCTTCAGTTCTCAGCTCCTCCCTCATTCCTTGCTGCTTTCCCACCCCATTCCTCAGGTCCCAGGTGCTCCCTCAACTCCTAACTCCTCTTTCAGTTTCCAGCTCCTCCCTCACTTCTCAGCTCCTCCCTTAGTTCCCAGCCCCTCCCTCATTTCTCAGCTCCTCCTCATGTCCCAGCTTCACCCTAAGGTCTCAGCTCCTCCCCCAGTCCCCCACCCTTATTTAGTACTGCTCCCCAGTTCCCAGCTCCTCCCTCATTCCTTGCTGCTTCCCCAGTTCAAAGCTCCTCCTTCAGTTCTCAGCTCCTCCCTCATACCTTGCTGCTTCCCAGTTCCCAGCTCCTTTCTCAGGTCCCAGGTCATCCCTCAACTCCTAACTCCTCTTCCAGTTTCCAGCTTCACCCTCCATCAGTTCCCAGTTAATACCTCAGTTCTCAGCTCCACCTTCAGGACCTAACCATTCTTTCAGTTTCCAGCTCCTGCCTCTGTTCTCAGCTCATCCCTCAGTTCTCAGCTCCAACTTCAGGACCTCGCAAATTCTTTACATTTCCAGGTCCTCCCCCAGTTCTCAGCTCCTCCCTCAGTTCTGTTTTCAACCTTCAGGACCTAGGAGTTCTTTCAGTTTTCAGCTCCTCCCCAAGTTCTCAGCTCCCCCATAGTTCTCAGCTCCACCTTCAGGACCTAGCCATTCTTTTAGTTTCCAGCTCCTGCCTCAGTCCTTATTTAGTACTGTTCCCAATTCCCAGCTCCTCCCTCAGTTCCAGCTCCTCCCTCATTCCTTGCTGCTTCCCCAGCTCAAAGCTCCTCCTTCAGTTCTCAGCTCCTCCCACATTCCTTGCTGCTTTCCCAGTTTCCAGCTCCTTTCTCAGGTCCCAGGTCCTCCTAACTCCTCTTCCAGTTTCCAGCTTCACCCTCCATCAGCTCCCAGTTAATACCTCAGTTCTCAGCTCCACCTTCAGGACCTAACCATTCGTTCAGTTTCCAGCTCCTCCCTCAATTCTCAGCTCCTTCTTTATTTCCCTGCTCCTCTCTCAGTTTCCAGCTCCTCCCTTAGTTCTTAGCTCCTCCCTCAGTTCTCATCTCCAACTTCAGGATCTAGTCATTCTTTCCGTTTCCAGGTCCTCTCCCAGTTCTCAGTTCCTCCCTCAGTTTTCATCTCAACCTTCAGGACCTAGCCATTCTTTCAGTTTTCAGCTCCTCCCCCAGTTCTCAAATCCCCCCATAGTTCTCAGCTCCACCTTCAGGATCTAGCCATTCTTTCAGTTTCCAGCTCCTGCCTCATTTCCCAGCTTCTCCCTCAGTTCTCAGCTCCACCTTCAGGACCTAGTCATTCTTTCAGTTCCCAGCTCCTCCCTCAGTTCTCAGCTCCACCTTCAGGACCTAGCCATTCTTTCAGTTCTCAGCTCCTCCCTCAGTTCTCAGCTCCACCTTCAGGACCTAGTCATTCTTTCAGTTCCCAGCTCCTCCCTCAGTTCTCAGCTCCACCTTTCGGACCTAGTCATTCTTTCAGTTCTTAGCTCCTCCCTCAGTTCTCAGCTCCACCTTCAGGACCTAGCCATTCTTTCAGTTCCCAGCTCCTCCCTCAGTTCCCAGCTCCTCCCTCAGTTCCCAGCTCCTCCCTCAGTTTCCAGCTCCTCCCTCAGTTTCCAGCTCCTCCCTCAGTTTCCAGGTCTTGCCCCCCCCCTCCACATGTAAGGAACATAGATGAGGCCATCCACTAACATGTTTGGAACGATATTGAGGCGCCCGGCGTCTGGTGGGTTGTTCTCTTTGTAGGAGGAGGCCGCGAGCTGCTTGTAGTGGATCCGTCCATCCTCCAGGCCCAGCGCTCCGTCACATGAAGCTGTCATGGTGGGTCACACATGTATAAGTCACACACAGATCTGTACAAATTTCCCCACACATTGAGATTATTGTTTAATCGTTTACCTGGAGGTGTGGAAATGTCTCCCTCTGGGAATTTAGGCTGAGCAGTGCCTTCAGGTCCCTGTGAGAGAAAACAGAAACCCCGTGTGATGTGGGTGATATTTGCACCAAGGCTGGGGGAGGGGGGTGTTGGTCAAGTGGGGAAGGGGTGTGGATTACACGCCATGTCACAGCCAATTGCCAGCATCCTGCTCACCTGTCCTGTGGCTTTGGTTGGTCTAGCTGAAGGGGTGGGAACAATCGGCCAATGAGGACTTTCTCCTCCCACTGCGGTAGAGCTGCAGAGTAATAACAGATATAGGTTAGATGTCAGCCGTGGTGATCAGACCCGGCTTTAGGGTTCAGGTTGTACTGGGCCGTATTTACCATCATCACCCACAGGGTCACCCCCACCATACATGAACTTCCTTCTCATCTCACCTCCAGGGGGCGCTGGGCAGCGTTGTGGACACACAGCCAATCTCATCTGCCCCGTCAGCACAATCAGGGTGGCCGTCGCACCGTTGGGACGCCAAAACGCAGTTACCGGAAGACTTACAGTAAAACTCCGAATTTGCACACCCCAATCTGGCGGGGGAGAGCGGGGAAGGGGCGGTGCCTGTGACACAAGACACACAGAACTGTTAGATACAATAAGTCAGCACATTGAGGGTTAAAAATGACCCACAACCAAAATCATATCAGGAGGATCAATACATAACACGCTCAGCCAACCAATGGGAAGGTGAGGAATGATTGCACCTGATTTTTAGGCCCCGATTGATAATATCTCATTTTTAATCCCTGATTGATGATCCCTGATTGGTAATCACTGATTGATGATCTCAGAATGATGATCCACAATTAAAAATATCTGATTGATGATCCCTTAATAATTATACCGATTGATGATTTCTGAATGAAGATCCCTGATTGATCATCCCTGATTGATAATCTCTAATGTCTAATCCCTGACTGGTAATCCCTCAATTTAACTCTGGTTGATGATCCTTAATTGATGATTCCTGACTGGTAATCACTGATTGATGATCTCTGACTGATGATCCCTGATTTTTAACTCTCGTTAATGGTCCCATCCCCCCCCCCCCGGTTGATGATCCTCGATTGATGATTCTTGACTGATAATCACCGATTGTGACACTTGATTGATAATCTCTGATTGAAGATCTGATTGATGATCTCTGATTGATGATCTCTGATTGATAATCCCTGATTGATGACCCCTGATTGATGACCCCTGATTGATGATCTCTGATTGATGACCCCTGATTGATGATCTCTGATTGATGACCCCTGATTGATGACCCCTGATTGATAATCCCTGATTGATGACCCCTGAATGATGACCCCTGATTGATGATCTCTGATTGATGACCCCTGATTGATGACCCCTGATTGATGATCTCTGATTGATGACCCCTGATTGATGACCCCTGATTGATGATCTCTGATTGATAATCCCTGATTGATGACCCCTGATTGATAATCCCTGATTGAAGATCTGATTAATGATCTCTGATTGATAATCCCTGATTGATGACCCCTGATTGATGACCCCTGATTGATGATCTCTGATTGATGACCCCTGATTGATGATCTCTGATTGATGACCCCTGAATGATGACCCCTGATTGATGATCTCTGATTGATGACCCCTGATTGATGACCCCTGAGTAATGATCTCTGATTGATAATCCCTGATTGATGACCCCTGATTGATGACCCCTGATTGATGATCTCTGATTGATGACCCCTGAATGATGACCCCTGATTGATGATCTCTGATTGATGATCTCTGATTGATGACCCCTGATTGATGACCCCTGATTGATGATCTCTGATTGATAATCCCTGATTGATGACCCCTGATTGATAATCCCTGATTGAAGATCTGATTAATGATCTCTGATTGATAATCCCTGATTGATGACCCCTGATTGATGATCTCTGATTGATGACCCCTGAATGATGACCCCTGATTGATGATCTCTGATTGATGACCCCTGATTGATGACCCCTGATTAATGATCTCTGATTGATAATCCCTGATTGATGACCCCTGATTGATGATCTCTGATTGATGACCCCTGATTGATGATCTCTGATTGATGACCCCTGATTGATGACCCCTGATTGATGACCCCTGATTGATGATCTCTGATTGATGACCCCTGAATGATGACCCCTGATTGATGATCTCTGATTGATGACCCCTGATTGATGATCTCTGATTGATGACCCCTGATTGATGACCCCTGATTGATGACCCCTGATTGATGATCTCTGATTGATGACCCCTGATTGATGACCCCTGATTGATGACCCCTGATTGATGATCTCTAAATGATGATCTCTAAATGATGACCCCTGATTGATGACCCCTGATTGATGATGTCTCATTGATGATCTCTGATTGATGACCCCTGATTGATGACCCCTGATTGATGACCCCTGATTGATGATCTCTGATTGATGACCCCTGATTGATGACCGCTGATTGATGATCTCTGATTGATAATCCCTGATTGATGACCCCTGATTGATGACCCCTGATTGATGATCTCTGATTGATGACCCCTGATTGATGATCTCTGATTGATGACCCCTGATTGATGACCCCTGATTGATGACTCCTGATTGATAATTATTTATTGATGACCCCTGATTACATTAGACCCCACACCATGCAGTACACAGATACAGAAATTAAAGTTCAGGTCTGGACAAAATAAAAAAAACATATTTCATATATTTTTGCATTATAGAAACAATTCTGTATGTTCTGTCTCTTTAAAAACACCAAAAGTACAGAGATCGACCTGTTGATCTGCTAGAAATACATTTAGATTCCTATTTCCTGCAGTGAGAACATTGCCTACATCTCCTCTGCTGCACCGAAATCCCAGACCTGCCCAATTCTCCTCTGCTGGACTATAGGACACCTCCCCCCTTATGTTATGTAGATGAAGGGAGGGGTTTTGGAGAATGGGAGAGGGGAATTATGGAGATGAGGAGAGGTAGATAAGAAGGAGAGGAGTTATGGAGATTAGGGGGTGGGGTTATGGCAATGAGAACAGTAGGCGGGGTGATGAGGAGAGGAGTTATGGAAATGAGATTAGGGGGAGGGATTATGGAGATGAGGGTAAGGAGTGAGGAGAGGGGGAGGGGTTATGTAGATGAGAAGGGGAGGGGTTATGGAAATGAGGAGAAAGGAAGAGGGATTATGAAGATGAAATGAGTGGGAGGGGTTATGTGGATGAGAAGGGGAGGGGTTATGGAGATGAGAAGGGGTGGGGTTATGGCAATGAGAACAGTAGGCGGGGTTATGGCAATGGAGGGGGAGGAGTTATGAAGATGAAATGAGTAGGAGGGATTATGGAGATTAGAAAGGAGGACAGGGTTATGGAGATGAGGAGAGAGGGAGGGGTTATGGAGATGAGGCAAGGGGGAGGAGTTTTGAAGATGAAATAAGTGGGAGGGGTTATGGAGATGTGAAAGGGGAAGAGGCCATAGAGATGAGGAGAGGGGGAGGAGCTATGAAGATGAAATAAGTGGGAGGGATTATAGAGATGAAATGAGTGGGAGATGAGAAAGGGGAGGGGTCAAGGAGCGGGGGAGGGGCAGATCTAACAACACTACTTGGAGAGGAGAGGACCATGTTGTCAGAAGTCGGGAGCTCGCTGGATTTCTGGCAGATCACGGGATATCTGATGTACTTTAGTTGCAGGTCGTGGTGTTTTCTCTGCCGGATTGGGACACTGGACCCCCCAATTGCCCCCATCCCCCCACATTACCACAATAGATCTCGTCCGATTGGTCCCCGCAGTCGTTGATTCCATTGCACACAACTCCATGGGGTCCGGCCAGGACACAGCGCCCATTGTGACACTGGAACTGACCGGGCCGGCACTGGTGTTGGGTGGGAACGGGTGTGGTGGGTCCGACAGACACTGTAATGGAGAAGAGAGGAACCTATTAGTGATCAAGGCATGCTGGGACTTGTAGTTCTCTCACACATTCCTATCTCTGCTGCGTTTACCTTCTCCGCAGCCCAGGAGCTCCACGCGGAGGAATATCCGGCTGTGATAATGGAGGGGGAGGATCCGCACATAGCGAGCGCTGACCGTCACATCAAAGCTCCGGGCCACTGGTGTGGAACCATCGAAATTTCCCTGGAAAACCTGAGTGAGGACAAGGACCGGCTTTACTCCTCCCTCCCCAATGTAATGATGAGGAAGTATTTTCTACACATCTGCCGTTTGTTTTGTTCTGAACCGAAATTTTCATACATTTTCCGTTATTCGGAGATATGGATGAATCCGAATTACAATGGAAACGAAATGAAACAAATCTGAATTAACAAAACTAAATTCGGCCAAAATTCTAATTCAAATCTAATTTGAATTGAACTCTAATGCCCCGTACACACGATCAAATTGGCCAACGGAAAAAGTGCGATTGGATTGTGTTGTCGGAAATTCCGACCGTGTGTGGGCTCCATCGGACTTTTTCCGTCGAAATTTCCAAAACACAAAGTTTGAGAGCAGGCTATAAAATTTTACTGACAACAAAATCCGATCGATTAAATTCCGATCGTGTGTGGACAATTCCGACGCACAAAGTGCCACGCATGCTCAGAATAAATTGAGAGACAAAAGATATTGGCTACTGCCCCGTTTATAGTCCCGACGTACGTGTTTTACGTCACCGCGTTCAGAACGATCCGATTTTCCGACAACTTTGTGCGACTGTGTGTATGCAAGACAAGTTGGAGCCAACATCCGTCAGAAAAAATCCATAGATTTTGTCGGAATGTCCGATCAATGTCCGACCGTGTGTACGGGGCATAACACAAATATGAAAACAAGAATAGTATAATATAGAATAGAAAATAAAGGAATATGAGGAGGTGGGCGTGATGTGACGCACACGTAGCGGGGGAGGGGCCTGATGACGGAGCCGAGGAAGTGGGCGGCAGAGCAGCTCAGGCGATCGAGACTGCTACGAGGAGGAGAACTGTCAGTGAGCCGAGGCCGTGATAGGAGCAGCGGCAGCGGCTTCCGTCAATAGATCACGGGCCGACGGGACGTGCGGGGTGGCTCTCTTTCACGCTCCCCTCCGCCCTTCGGACTGATGTGGGGATTATAACAACTCCCCTAGAGAGTCTCCGGATGGCCCCACACCCCTCCCATCCACCGATAATATCATAAGCCCCCTGGAGGGCTGAACACGGACCGAATTTCAAACACAGATTACGGCGGGAGCGGAGGACGCACAGTAGCCTACAAGAGGAGTGTACACAGCGTTCGGCATGCCGGGACCAGCCTGAAATAGAGGCGGAAGAGCCTAGGAGGGACCCCCCGCGAAGACAGGCAAGTAAATGTAGCATATTGTGGATGTTTGTGGAGCGGAAAGGAGACTAGTTAAAGAAGTAACAGCGGAATTTCCCATGAGAGAACTGCTTGCTGGGCTATGGTGTAGATCAAGGTCTTAAAGACGGAAGGAAGGCGTGAAGCTAGGAGAGGCTATACCAATTGTGGATCCCTGCTGCTTCAGGAATTACAAGGACTGTAAAGGAAAAAAAGGGAAAAAAATAAAAAAGGGGACAGGCAAACGGACAGTGTTACTGTATGGTCCCCTCATCTGGCCGGCCATTTCTTTTTGGGAGGGTCCCATTCTTCCTCTCCCTCTACCCCCTCGCCGCATGCATACACTGAAGGATTGGGAGTATAGAGAGATAAGAGCACAAGAGCTGACAGTCGGGTCGGTAACGACAGTGTTAAAGATTAGAGCACCTTGCTCTATCTTTGTCTAAGAGCAACAGCAGTCCACCGGGTCGGCAAGATTTAATGCCAAGGTCGGTGGGGAGTCACAGAGCATAGCGGGGGGAGGTGAAGAGAGGGTCCAGAGTCGGTAGACGTGAGGAGGAAAAAAAAAAAAAAAAAAAAAAAAAAAAAAAAAAAAAAAAAAACGGAGACAGAAGATAGTAAACATGCGAGGGCGCCCTCAAAGAGGAGCGGAGGTGAAGCAACCAAGAGAGAGCTTGAACTCTAGCTCCATCCAGAAGTATTTGAAGGAGTCAAATCAGGGAAGCCCTAAAAATCCAGCCCAAGATAATAAACAGCAAAGCGGGAAAGATAAGAAGAAAGAAACAGAGAAGAGCCAGGGGGCCCACGGGGGAACACCTGGGGGAGAAGGTGGAGGCCCCAATACGTTGGATGACATTAACATGGAAATACCACTAACTAAATTAGAGCTACTAGAGATGTTCGCTAAACTGGAAACTGTAATTAAAACAGAAATCCACAATGTTAGAACCGACATGGGCCACCTGCTGAAGCGAGTGGAATCCGCGGAGGAGGCCGTAGAAAAACAGAACAGAGAAATAGTCACCCTAAAACAACAGGTAAAAAATCTGCAACTGGCCCAACGAGACATTTCTTATAAATTAGAAGCGCAAGAAAACCAGAGTCGCAGACAAAATTTGAGGCTGCGCGGCCTGCCGGAACAACAGGGTGAAGACCTATACTTCAAAATGAAAGCCATCTTCAATCTGATCTTAGACAGAAACCCAAACGAAGAGCTGAAGATCGACAGGGTTCATAGGTTAAGAAAACCTCCAACTGTCAGTGAAGATAAACCTAGAGATGTAATTATTAGGTTCCATCACTATGAAGACAAAGCTAGAATCTGGAGTAATCTCAGGAAAGTTCAGCCGGTAAAATTTGAAGGGACAGAGCTTCAGATCTTTGCTGATATTTCGGCAGGGACTCTGGCCTGGAGAAGGCAGTTGCGTCCCCTCCTGGAAGAATTGAGAAAGGCAAATATGAAATATAGCTGGGGTTTCCCAACTTCTCTGATAGTAGTGAAAGCGGGGAGAACATTTAGACTGAAACATATAGACAATATGCAAGATTTTTGCAAAGATCTTGAGATCCCTGTACCAGCCGTGTTTAATTAGTAGGAAGACAGTCCGGTCGGTGTTCGGACACCTAGGAATCCTAGGATGGGGGGGAGGGGAGAGGGGATGGGGGGGGGCGTGGGTTGGGAGAGAGGGGCACCTTGTGTGATGGTAACTGGCAGCCTTTTGGTCGCCCGCTCGCGGTGTTCCCCCCCCGCCTTCATCTAGGGGGGGGGAGCATGGCGACCGTGGCGATCCGTCATCAGAGTCTCACCCCACTGGTCTGGCAGGTCGCATGCTGAGAGAAGCAATACTTCTCGGCTGCGGACGTGCTGATAGGCCTAGACAGGTGGGGAAAGGGGGGAGGGTAGGGGGGGTTTGGGCCGGGGGGTGGGGGGGGCGAGGGGGGGGAGGGAGATTGGGGAGGAGGGAGTTTCGGGAGGGGAAGAGGGTGGAATGGGTCCGGCAGGTATCTAATAAAAGGGGGCAAAGAATAAGATGCGTATCTAATGTGCAATGTTACTTAAAAGTTAAATGACAGAGTTTACAAGTATCACATATAATGTTAAGGGGCTGAACTCCCCCCCTAAGCGTCATAAAATCCTGAGAGAATTAGAACAGCTTCAAGCGGATATAGTATTTCTACAAGAGACACATCTCTCACAGGACTCACACATTAGATTATTCTCCAAGTGCTTCCCCAATTGGTTCTATAGCGATTCACCTATTAAGAGAGCCAAAGGGGTGGCAATTGGGTTCTCGAGAAGGACCAGGTTTGTGTTATTAGAAAGATGCGAGGATAGGGAAGGCCGCTATCTTTTTCTGAAGATTAGAATGGGAGAAAGGGTTTTTACCCTGGTGAACATCTACTGTCCAAATAACAACCCAGCGCAATTCTTGATACACGTTTTAAATAAGCTATTAGAGTTCAGAGCAGGGCAAGTGATTGTGGCAGGAGATCTGAATTTTTGTTTAGACCCAGCTCTGGATAGCACTGCTGGTATACAGAGAATGAGCAGGAAACTATTAAAAAAAGTAGGCCAGAAGCTACACAGCTGCCACTTGATGGACGCATGGAGGGTACATCACGCAAAGGTTAAAGATTATACCTTTTTTTCCTCAGTACACGGGTCTTACTCCCGGCTCGATTACTTTATGGTAGACCATAGATTGCTTGATTCCGTCAAGAGAACGGAAATTGGCGTCACCACATTATCTGATCACGCACCGGTTTTGATGAAAGTGGTGATACCCGGATACCGGAAATCACCATTTTCATGGCGGTTGGACGAAAAACTAATCGAGAATCCAATTGTCCATAGCAAAATACAGGATGAAATAGAGGGCTTCCTTTTGATAAATGATACCGGAGAGGTTTCTGGTTCAGTCTTATGGGAGGCATTGAAAGCGTACATAAGGGGCATACTGATTTCTTTAGAAGCCAAAGAGAAAAAAGAGAAAAAAAAAAGGAAGGCAGAACTAATTGAAGGAATATATCAGTTGGAACAACTACATAAATCAGCTAACGGGGGCCACAATTCAGTCCTGGTGCAGTTAATCCACAAAAGAGAAGAACTAAAAGACCTAATGGAACTGGAATCCAAACGCATATTGTATAAAAACGCAAAAGATAGATTTAGATGGAGTAACAAGGTAGGGAAGCATCTGGCAACTGTTGTAAAAAAGAAAAGGGATATGAACTATATAGACAGGATTCAAAATAAAAACGGGATATTTAAATATACTTCCAGAGACATAGCTGATGAATTTCAGAAATACTTTACAGCTCTTTATAAAGTTAAACAAGATGGGGCAAATACCCGGGGAAAAGAAGAAATGATGGATGAGTTTTTGAAAGAGGCAGGCCTACCAAGTCTCTCGGACAGTGAGGCAAAGGAATTAGAAGAATCGATTACGGTGGAGGAGATTGAGGGGGCTCTGAAATCATCCCCTTCTGGAAAAAGTCCAGGACCAGATGGCTTTACTGCCTACTTTTATAAAAAATTTAAAGACGCCCTGATCCCCAAGCTTTGTCAAATATGGAATAAGATAGGGGGTCAGGAGGAATTCTGTGAAGGGGCACTGACAGCATCGATTACCTTAATACCTAAAACGGCGAAAGATAGCTCACTGTGTTCGAGCTATAGGCCGATTGCTTTACTTAATACCGATACAAAACTATACGCTAAAGTATTAGCGAATAGATTGAGGGACAAAATGACGTATTGGATCCACCCAGACCAGACGGGTTTTGTCCCTGGCAGAGAGGGGAGGGACAATGGTGTGAGGTCACTACTGGTAATGGACGCGTTAAAAACGGGGGGGGCCCCCAGTCTGCTACTGTCGCTGGACGCTGAGAAAGCCTTCGACAGAGTAGACTGGGGGTTCATGATAAAGACATTGAGGGCAATCGGATTGGGTGATACTATGCTAAATTGGATCAAGGCATTATACAAGGCCCCATCTGCATCCGTCAAGGTAAACGGTATATTTTCAAGAGAGTTTAGGATGGAAAACGGAACTAGACAGGGATGTCCCCTGTCTCCTCTCCTTTTTGTCCTGACTCTAGAGCCCCTACTAGAGGTGATTAGGAAAAATCCGGATATACGCGGATGTGTAGTGGAAGGTGATGAACATAAGTTCTCGGCGTTCGCAGATGATGTACTGTTCTACATCGCGAATCCGAGGATTTCACTCCCGAATCTCCTGGCTACTCTGAGGAGATACGGGGAGCTGTCAAACTACAAGGTGAACCTGTGTAAATCGGCGGCGCTTAATATCAACATCGAGAGACAAGAGGTAACCAAACTCAAAGAACATTTCCAATTTCCGTGGTGTAAAAAAATAAGTTATCTAGGAATAGCATTAGCAAGCTCCCTTAAGAAATTATACCGTTTAAATTTCATACCCCTCCTTGAGGAGATTAAGCAGGAAACAAAGAAAAGTATGCACCTCCCAATTTCTTGGCTAGGTCGAGTAAATATCGTTAAGATGACCTTGGCTCCGAAGATTCTATATAAAATGCAATTACTTCCAATCCCGCTAGTACAATCTTTTTTTAAGGCCCTGAACAATATTATTTCTAAATTCATATGGAGAAATAAGAAGCCACGGATCGCCTTTAGGGTCCTGAGTAGGGATAAATCACAGGGTGGTCTGGCCCTCCCAGACTTTAAAAATTATCACAGAGCAATAGCACTGTCACGAATATTAGAATGGGGGAAGGAATCAATAGGGAAAAGATGGGTGAGATTAGAGAGTGATTTGAGTAAGGCAAAAATACACCAATTAATTTGGAACCCACCACACTTTAGGGAACTAAGTCCGAATACACATACGATAACACGTTACACCTTTAGGATCTGGGATCAATTACATAAACAAAAGACATGGGAATTCAATTCACCACTCATTTATTTAAAGGAAAACAAGTTTTTTCCACCAGGGTTAAGGGAAGTGGGAGGGAACTGGATAAGGAAGCACGAAACACAACTATTGGATATTATAAGTAATGGCAAAATTGTCTCTTTTCAGGAATTGTCCTTACTCAAGGACCTAATGATTATCGATACATGGCGGTATAATCAGCTGGCGACTTTTATTAAAAGCCTCCCCGGTTCAATCAGAGATAAGGAGAATCTTAGACCTATCGAGAAACTGTTTTTGAAAAATAAAATTACAAAGAAAACGAAAGAACTATATAAATTAGTGCGAGATGAGGGGGTAGGCGTAAATCCGCCATACTGTAATAAATGGGAATCTGAGCTAGGCTCTTTACCCAGTGATGTAACATGGCAGAATATTTTTAATGCAATACATAAGTCGGCAGTAGATGTGCGAACAATAGAGTCAAATTTCAAATGCCTAGCCAGATGGTACATGACGCCAGATAGAGTAAACAAGATTCAAACAGACTCTTCTGGAAACTGCTGGAGGGGATGTTCCGCTAGGGGTTCAATGGCTCACCTCTGGTGGGACTGTCCAACGATAAAAAGATTCTGGCAGGAGGTACTGAAGATAATAAAAGAGATAACGGGGATTGAGATCAGGGAAGACCCTTGGATATGCTTGTTCCATGGGACTGGGGGTCAGACGGGCAAGTATAATGCCTCTCTGATCCCTACTCTCCTAAATGCGGCAAAATGCTCAATACCAAAGAAATGGCAAAAGATGGAAGGCCCAAGTATTCGTGACTGGCTTATCAGGGTCAACGGAATCTATATCTTAGAGGCAGGTGACACTGAAGATCCTCCGGCGGAGATAGATGAAGAACAGGAGGGAACAAAATGGGCGAAATGGTTAGCATTTAAAAAAACTGGGAAGTTTGCAGAGAAGTTTATATGAGACGCACATATTAGAGGAGGCATACCTGCGGGACCAAGGGGGGGGGTAAACCCGGGGGGTAAATTGGGGGGTGGGGGGAGGAGGGATAGGGGTGAGTGAGATATTATTTGGGTTTGGGAGTAGTCGGGGGTTGTTTGTCCCTATTTATTATTGCAAGTGTCAAAATAAAATATTTTTTTTTAAATGAAAATAAGAATATAAGATCTTGCTACCATGATGTGATGTTATAATGGGAAGAATGACCTATACATGGTGACTTAAACCCTCTCATTGTAAAAGCTGAAGTAGCAAAAAAAAAAAAAAAAAAAAAAAAAAAAAAAAAAAGAAAATAAAGGAATATAAAAGAACAGAAAATATTAGATTAGAAAATAAAAGAATATATATATATATATATTTTATTATAATCAAATATAATAGAACATATATAAATTCTAATATAATCAAATATAATAGAAAATAAAGGAATAGAATATAAAAGAATAGAGTCAAACAGAACAGTTTGGAATAGAAAATAAAATAATAGAATAGAATAGAAAACAATAGCGTAAAACTCAACAAATAGAACAGAGAAGAATAGAATACAAAAATAGAAAAAGTAATAAAATATAAAAATAGAATAAAAAAAAAAAGGATATAACCGTCTTCTGAAAATTCAAATTTCGAATAGAATGAATTCAAATAGAATAGAAAAGAATAAAAAAGAATATAACCATCATGTTTTCCTTCTGCACATGTCTAGTATTTTCCGTATTATCTATGTGATCTTGTAGATCTTTGTTACCATTCTCTAAGCATGGAGGGTGCTGTGTCGGTCACTTGCTGTATACAGCTGGCTCCAGTGAGGGGGCGTCTGCTAGAGATATCATTAATACTTGGCCAATCAGCAGCTTGGGGAATATCTGGTGCATGCTGGGAGTGTTAATAAATATCTCAGGCACTTTGTGGCACATGGCCCTCCCTCTGGGGCTTTCACTTAGAGAGGACGAATCTGAGACATCCTGGCCTTTAGAGCTTTGTGGGAAGCTGCTGGAATGTTCCCTCCCCGGAGGACCTCTTGAGATACCGGCTGCCATGGAGTGCTATTTTTGGGCCTAGGGGAAGCAGACTGCGGTTGTCCACCCCAATGGAGGTGGTGAGCGAGCAGCTGAGTTGGAACTGGTAGATTAGATTACTCCAGCCATGGCACTCTACGTCCTGCTCCATTGGCCATCACATCAATCATGGCATCCCAAAGAATCTTCTTCATCACAAAAGCCCGGTGTTTATGTTTATTAGTATTATCCGGCAGAAAGGCGATACCACCTGCTCCACTAGGAGATTAATCATAGAATCAACCTTTCCAAGCTGCTTGCCATGAAGTCTTCCTTCACACATGTTCAGTCTGTGACATGTATGTTATATGTGGGTACACCAATCACATGTAACGTGTGTGTTAGGCGTGTGTACATCTCATTGTACTGGCCAGGTCATGGGTGCTCCTCGGGATTGGCACTCACCTTGGTGTCTGATTCAGTGTCAGAGCTCCTCTCGGTGTAATTGGACCAGTGTACCCCGTCATCACTGAACTGGACTGAGAAGCTGCTGACATAGAAATCGAAGGAACCGCCACCCTGCACTGCAATTCCTGGAACACAATGGAGAATGACATCACAATGAGAGTATATCCCAAAGTATACCTGTCTATTCAGGTATAATCATACCGTCATATGACCAGAGATATGTTCCTCTCTGCTCCTCCCGCCCCCTCTATACCAGGGGACACTACAATGTGACCCGCTCTACAACAAAAGAACACGACTCTAGGCAGACATCTCATAATGCATCCCACCTGCTGATGGAAACAGGCGCTGGCTCTACATGTAGGAACGAATCGAAGAAAAGGCTGGACGGCCGCACTCTGCTGACACCTTTATTGAAGACGGTTTAAAAATTCTTCTGGTACAAAGACATCAGATGCACGGGATCAATGAAAAGCATCACTATGGGGTGTCATAGACCCGCTCTGGTGCTGTGTCCGGGGTCATGTCCACACACGTGGTTGCCCTCTGAAGTCTGTGGATGGCTATGAGGGAGATTGTGCCCATTCCTGTTACATTGTGGAAGGGATCATACACAGAAATCACTCCCAGATGTGTGAATACACAATACAGTCCAGGGGAGGTGATCCACAATGATCTAGAACAAACCTCAGGTCACCTGACATCATTCCAGATACCTGTGAGGTTCCTGTGCTCCAGCGAGTGATCCAAAATAATCTGGACCAAGTCCTGGATCACTTGAATCCAGTTCAGAAACCTGTGAGGTTCCTGGGCTCCTAAAGGCGAACCACAATGATCTGGGCGGAAGCCTGGATCACCTGACATCAGTCCAGATACCTGTGAGGTTCTTTGGCTCCTGAAGGTGATCTACAATGATCTGGAACAAATCTTGGATCACCGGACACCAGTCCAGATACCTGTGAGGTTCCTGGGCTCCTAAAGGCGAACCACAATGATCTGGACGGAAGCCTGGATCACCTGACACCAGTCCAGATACCTATGAGGTTCCACAACTCCTGCAGGTGTTCCAAAATGATCTGGAACAAACCCCAGATCACCTAACAGCAGTCTAGAGACCTGTGATGCCCCTTGGCCCCTGCAGGTGTTCCATTATGATCTTGACCAAGTTCTGGATCACTTGATACCAGTCCAGATACCTGTGAGGTTCCTGAGCTCCTACAGGTGAACTACAATGATCTGGACGGAAGCCTGGATCACCTGATACCAGTTCAGATACCTGTGAGGTTCCACAACTCCTGCTGGTGGTCCACAATGATCTGGAAAAAAATTCTGCATCACCTGACACCAGTTATAATGCCTGTGAGGTACCTTGGCTTATGCAGATAATGCACAATAATTTGGAACAAACTTTGGATCATCTGATACCTGTCTAGATACCTGTGAGGGTTCCACAACTCCTGCAGGTAATCCAAAATGATCTGGAAAAACACTGGATGACCTGACACCAGTCTAGATACCTGTGAGGTTCCTGGGCTCCTGCAGGTGATCCGCAATGATCTGGGCCAAACCCTGAATGACCTGACACCAGTCCATATACCTGTGAGGTTCCTCACTGCATGCCGGTGATCCATAAAAGATCTGGAACAAAGCCTGGATCACCTGACACCGGTCTAGATACCTGTGAGGTCCCTGGGCTCCTGCAGGTGATTCACAAAAATCTGGAACAAAGCCTGGATGACCTGACACCGGTCCATATACCTATAAGGTTCCTGGGCTCCTGCGGGTGATCCACAATGATCTGGGCCAAACCCTGGATGACCTGACACCAGTCCATATACCTGTAAGGTTCCTCGGCTCCTGCAGGTCAATCTGTAGGTGGGGTGCCCTGGCCGGGTGATCTGGGTAATCACTGTTCTGTGGGCTCCAGCCATGAAGTGCCGCCATCGGAGAGACTCGGTTGAGTTGGGCTGTGTATGCCGGATGATCAACGAGTTCTGAGGAGGCTGTAAAGCTGTGCGGTGGGAGCTGGGAGATCTGGAGAGGTTTATAACATTCGTCTGTGAAGACAAGGGACAGACATGGTGAGAATCGGTGACCTGGCACTGAATATTAAATCAACATGAATGTATGTAGAAGTGAGAAGATATTTTCTTCATTCAGTGTTAGTTTAGACGAACGTTCACAACTTAGAGCATGACAAGATTGTCCCGCAGACCTGAATGAGCATCGAGCTGCCAGCAAATCTCTGATGGGACCAGGCAGTTTTGTGGTCTGGATGAGTTCATCATCGTTCACCTTATGGACCATCAGAGAAGAATCGCAGACCATCCAACTACCACCCCCAAGGAAGAAGAGGCCTTTAGAATCTAAGACCCTGCACTGTCTGAGAACCATCACTCTTAGATCAGAGGAATCATGTGTCATCTATAATGACATCTAGAATATTCGTTGTAGAAGGAGGAATCGTATTATGATAGCACTGTGAGCCTAATGCAGACATCAAATGGTACATCCTGGCCTTATGGAACAACCTAAGGATGGACTGAATGGTTTTATGGGCCCGTTCATAGCAGCCATGGTATGTTTGGACCTGCTGTGATTGGGATGATGTGCTGGTCTGCGCATGTGTGGGCCAAATCTCCCCTAAACCGCGTGCCTGGTGCGTATTTGGGCAGTAGGAAAAGCAAAAGGATGCCAGGATTCCAAATTCTGAAATCTCAGAGGCGTGTGGGAATTACTAGGCTGCTCCACAACCTTTAGAATGCACCAGACTGTATGCACGCTAGTTGTTGGGTGAGTCGTCCTCCAGTGGTGGCATCACAGGCTGTGATAACTGTTCCACCACAGCACTGTTCTACCTCCCCAAAAGAAGGTCTTTTCTCATTTCTCCTCCATCAAACAAGTATCTTGCTACTGTTAGCGAGTTGTCCTGGATCTAATGCCTCGATATAAATTCTAAGGGAAACTGCATTCCTCCTCCTCTGTGATGTATACTAGAGACGTGTAGTCACCAGGCAGTTAATGAAGTGTCGGCTTTCCATACTTCTCATATCATGAATTTACACAGATACATCACACGTCCCCCGTACTTACCTCCAGCAGTCGGCAGTGGGTAGGTAGTAAGCCCAGGGATGGGGATGGTGACCGGAAGGCTTGTAGGTTGCATGCTGGAACCTTCTGTCTTGTTTGGAGCTGAGGGAAGGGAATAGGTGTTCAATATCTATATCTATGGAAATATAACCAATATACACAAATCTCTTTTTTGATTATTAATACTCCCATGGTCCCACCAACTCCCCATAGGGTCTCAGCAGCTCCCCCTGGGGTCCCTCCACATCCCCCTGGGTTCTTACCACCTCCCACTCTTCCTCAGGGGTCCAACCACATCGTCCTGGGGTCCCACCTCCTCCCCCAGAGGTCCAACCACATCCTCCTGGGGTCCCACCTCCTCCCCCAGAGGTCCAACCACATCCTCCTGGGGTCCCACCTCCTCCCCCAGAGGTCCAACCACATTGCCCTGGGGTCCCACCTCCTCCCCCAGAGGTCCAACCACATCGTCCTGGGGTCCCACCTCCTCCCACTGCCCTCTCTCAGGTGTCCAATCACATCCCACTGGGGTCCCACCTCCCCCTTTCCTTCCCTAGGGTCCAACCACATCCCCCAGAGGTCCAACCACATCCCCCTGGGGTTCTACTGCCTCCCCCTTGTTTATCACCCCTGGGGTCCTACCTCCCCTCCCTCCTCCAGGGGTCCAACCACATCCTCCTGGAGTCCCACCTCCTCCCCCTGCTTTACCACCCCTGGGGTCCCACCTCCTCCCCTGCCCTCCCCACAGGGTCAAACCACATCTCCCTGGGGTCCCACCTCCTCCCACTGCCCTCCCCCAGGGGTCTCACTGCCTCCCCCAGGTTTACCACCCCTGCGGTCCCACCTTCCCCACCTCCCCTGTCCTCCAGAGGTCCAACCACATTCCCCAGAGGTCCAACCACATCCCACTGGGGTTCTACTTCCTCCCCCTTGTTTACCACCCCTGCCCCCCCCCTCCAGGGGTCCACTCACATCCTCCTGGAGTCCCACCTCCTCCCCCCTGTCCTCCCCCATTAGTCCAAACACATCCTCCTGAGGTTCCACCTTCTCCCCCTGCTTTACCACCCCTGGGGTCCTATCTCCTCCCCACAGGGTCAAACCACATCTCCCTGGGGTCCCACCTCCTCCTACTGCCCTCCCCCAGGGGTCCCAATCCCCCCCCCCAATCCTCCTCCAGGAGTCCAACCACATTCCCCAGAGGTACAACCACATCTCCCTGCTTAACCCTCCACCCCCTCCGTGGGGTCCCACCACCTCTCCCTGCAGTTTCACCAACTTTCCCAGAGACCAGCAATCCATGTATCTGTCTCTCCCACTCCCGTCAGCTGGCTTCCTCTGCAGTTCTAGTGACTGACTACAGAAGGTATAAAGTGATAATGTGTATTCCGTTCATTTACATCCGACTAATAAAACCAGCTGTGATCTCATATTTACTATTTATGTATTTTTACCGGGAACAGGAGGCGGTGCCACTTATCATGACAGTGGATGGACATACACTCACCTGTCTCTGAACAATGGCAGCAGGTGTCCCCTGAACCCTCCACCAGGAACTGACCCTGCAAGAGATGGAGCACAGTCTTGTGGGTGGAGAATGCTAACTGGTTGCTATGGGTTACTGCATGTATTATATAACGGATGATGACACCTCTACAGACCGTAGAGTACTATAGATCTCACCTTGGGGCACCCAACATTAGTGAACTGGCAGAATTGGGAGCACTGTACACTCAGGTTGGGCAGACATTGGCACACATGGCATTCTCCAGACCTCCAACGTTCACCGGTGCTGTATGTTTTCCCGTGGTGTGTACACGCCTCACACGGCTCTGTCTGACACCTGGAGATAAAGAGGGGAGATAAATCTGTCAGGGGCAGAGAATACAGAGGGATCTGGATGTACTATGCTTCAACTGTACAACTACCACCAACACCTTGCCCTGTACGGCCCCTCCTCTCACATTGACCCCTAACCATGGTGGCACCTCCCCTCACTTTGACCCCTCATTGTGGTGGAACCTCCTGTCACTTTGACCCCTCATCGAGGTGGCAACTCCAATCACACTGACCCCTAGCCATGATGGCACCCCCAATCACATTGGCACCTCACTGTGATGGTGCCCATGTATTTATTGACCTCTAGCTATGGCGGCACCTCCATACACATTGACCTCTCGCCATGTTGGCACTTCCTCTCACATTGACCCCTAGCCCTGGTGGCATCTCCAGTCACATTTACACCTGACCATGGTGGCTCCTCCTCTCACATTAACACCACACCTTGGTGGCTCCTCCTCTCACATTAACACCACACCTTGGTGGCTCCTCCTCTCACGCTGACCCCTTTCCATGGTGGCTCCTCCTCTCACATTGACACCTTTCCATGGCAACACCTCCACTCACCTGCGGGCCTTCCGGTAGATTCCACGGCACTGCTTCCCATTGCCATGTTTGCTGGGATTGTTGGGGCTACGGAAAGACCACTGGATGCTCTGCACCCCACATGGACCCAGACACTCTCCCCAGGGTGACCAGGCCGACCAGCCGCAGTTCACTAGAAATACAGACGCACAATCATTATATAGAGTGTATGGGGGATGGTACATCTCAGGCTTCTTCCTGTAGACTCCCACCTTACACGTATCCCGCACCCCCTTACTCGTACCCCACAGCCCCTTACATGTACCACGCACCACCCTAACACGTACTCCGCACCCCCTTACACGTACTCCGCACCCCCTTACACGTACTCCGCACCCCCTTACACGTACTCCGCACCCCCTTACTCATACCCCGCACCCCCTTACACGTACCCCGCACCCCCTTACTCTTACCCCGCACCCCCTTACTCGTACCACGCACCCCCAATGCATCAGTGATGTCACACTACCAGAAACTGCTACACAGTGCAAGGAACTATGAGACTACCACAGGACCTAACAAGAGAGTGTTCGATCCTGCTACCCAGGGCCGGGACAAGGAGTGGGCAGGAGGGGCGGCTACCCTGGGCACTGTGGTTTCATGTGAGAAGGAGGGGGGGGCACTGCGGGGTGATTGAGGGGGAGGGGATTTGTGTTGGGAGGATCAATTTGGGAGGAGGAAGGGGGTAAGAATTGCTAAGAGTGGGGGGGAAAGAGGATTTGTGCTAGGAAGAGAGATTTGGGGGGTTTGTACTAGAAGAGGTGAAGGGAAGGAGAATTAGGAGGGGAAATTTTTGTTTGGAGGGGATTTATGCTAGGAGGGGAAATTTGAGGGGTGGATTTGTGCTAGGAGGGGGGGATTTGGAGTGGGGGGATGTGTACTCAGGGGGGAAATTGGAGGAGTAGAGGATTTGTGCTAGGACAGGTGAGTTTTTGGGCAGAGGGGCATTTGTGTTGGAGGGATTGGGGGGGCAAAGATATGTGCTGGGAGGGGGAATTTCAGCAGGGGGGGGGGCAGATTTGTACCGGGGGGTAAGCATGCAGATTAGTGCTCAATTTTTTGGGGGGGGGGTGATTTTTGCTGACACGTAACGCTCATACATCTTGAGGGGGGTGCACTTTGGCATGTTGCCCTGGGCTCTAGATGACCTTGTCCTGGCACTGCTCCTACCACCCATCTCCTGGCAGTAGACTGCACTTTGCTGAGCACTGACCGGTACACTCCGGGTTTGGCCGGCACTGTTTCATCTGACCCTCCTGGCAGGTGCAGATCTGACAGTTGGCTTTGACCAGTTGGCCGGGCCAGTAGGTGGCGCCCTCCACTTCACAGGGGCACTCCTCTGGACGCACACAGTGATTCATATTGTCCATCAGGAGCCCATCGGGGCACCAGCAGCCTGGAAGGAGAAATGAGGAGAGCGATGAGAGCAGCACAGAGGTGGCACCACACACACAGAGATCACAGGCATCTCCTTTAATTGTCTTACCCGGAACACAGTGCTCATCGCCATGGCAGGTCCTCTTATTGGTCAGATCCGAGCAGGTCTGGGGACACGGGGCACACGGCTTATGCTGAAGATCGGCAGGACAAGACGGAGACTCTGGGCAGCCATCTTGTCGACACACATCTGCAGGGAAATCACAAATCATCATTCCCTCCCCTGTCTGTTACATGGAAGATTCCAGATTAATATGAGAAATAAAACTCAGATTTATGAAAAGGAAGGATTGTCCGTCACATGGGGTTCAGTAGATATGATGGAGGAAACTGTCCATGAGGACTAAATGGCCGAAGAAGACAAGGAACTGAATTCATTCTACACAGAGAAGAGACGATTAAGGGGATCACCATGGATGAAGATGATGAGGAATATGATCACCATGGATGATGATGATGATGAGGAATATGATCACCATGGATGATGATGATGAGGAATATGATCACCATGGATGAAGATGATGAGGAATATGATCACCATAGATGAAGATGATGAGGAATATGATCACCATGGCTGATGATGATGAGGAATATGATCACCATGGATGAAGATGATGAGGAATATGATCACCATGGATGAAGATTATGAGGAATATGATCACCATGGCTGAAGATGATGAGGAACATGATCACCATGGATGATGATGATGAGGAATATGATCACCATGGCTGAAGATGATGAAGAATATGATCACCATGGATGAAGATTATGAGGAATATGATCACCATGGCTGATGATGATGAGGAATATGATCACCATGGATGATGATGATGAGGAATATGATCACCATGGATGATGATGATGAGGAATATGATCACCATGGATGATGATGATGAGGGATATGATCACCATGGATGATGATGATGAGGAATATGATCACCATGGCTGAAGATGATGAGGAATATGATCACCATGGCTGATGATGATGAGGAATATGATCACCATGGATGATGATGATGAGGAATATGATCACCATGGATGATGATGATGAGGAATATGATCACCATGGATGATGATGATGAGGAATATGATCACCATGGATGATGATGATGAGGGATATGATCACCATGGATGATGATGATGAGGGATATGATCACCATGGATGATGATGATGAGGAATATGATCACCATGGCTGAAGATGATGAGGAATATGATCACCATGGCTGATGATGATGAGGGATATGATCACCATGGATGATGATGATGAGGGATATGATCACCATGGATGATGAGGGATATGATCACCATGGATTAGAAAATGATGAAGTATTTGATCACTATGGATGATGATGAAGGGATATGATCACCATGGATGATGATGATGAGGGACAGGATCACAATGGATGATGATGATGTGATATGATCACCATGGATGATGATGATGATGATGATGAAGGGATATGATCACCATGGATGATGATGATGAGGGACAGGATCACAATGGATGATGATGATGAGGGACAGGATCACCATAGATGATGATTATGAGGGATATGATCACCATGGATGATGACGAAGAAGGATATGATCTCTATGGAGGATGATGTTGAGGTATATGATCACGGTGGATTATGACGAATCGCCGATGATGAATTATTTGATCACTATGGATGATGATGATGATGAGGGATATGATGACCATGAAATGGTCCAAAGAGTGAACTTGATGCAGCTTTATTCACTTTAAGGTCATTACAGTTGACAAGGGGAATTCTGCTTCTTAGGAAAAGAGGTTTAACTTCAAAATACGGAAATGCTTCCTAAGAGTAAGAGCTGTGACAATGTGGAGTAGACTTCTTCAGGAATTAGGTCTGGCCAACTCAATTCTAAGGAAGGCCCAATTGACTTTGGGGTTGAGAAAGGATTTTATCCCCCACTGGTGCAAATTGGGCCATGTTTTTTAAAGGTTTCCTGCCTCTTCTGAATCAACTGCATGCTTAAGATTGAGCTTGATAAGAAAGTTATTCCCAGAATCCTCCTCACCAACGCCCCAACCCATCTTACCAATCTCCAGAGATACAGGTGAGGATTGTGGAAGCTCAGAGCAGTGGCGCCCCCCATTTTGTGGTGGGGTACACTCCCTTCGGCGGATCACCACCCCGTTGCAGTCTTGGGTACAGTTTGACCATGTTGTCCATTCAGTCCAGGAACCGTCCACTGCCGAGAGACAATGAGGACAAGAAGAGTTAAGAAAGGAAGATGTCATCTATAAGGAACAATAAAGCTCATCTTATTGATATCTGAACATTCATAGTGTGTGTGGCTGGGTTATTCGGCAGGCGGTGTGCTCAGGTTGACAGCGGAGCACTTCCACAATGAGACCGAGAAGACCACCATATTGATTGACCCATTGAATAGCAGTTTCAGCACGTAGTGAAGGCAATGAGCGATGACCCAACATGAATGGGGGTGTCAGGACCAAAGTTGTACCTCACTTGCCCTCCTAGACACAAAGTGACTGAATGTTTTAGACCCCGGGCTGTACTCCACCTGCCCTCCCAGTGTAGAGAGGAGCTAAGTGATAAGTCAAGAACACTTGACATAAAAATGTGAAAATCTCTCCATCTCAGCATTGTTCTTCATCTCTCCCAACCACATTGTAATCATACATCAGGAAGGAAATCGGCAGCAGGTCTGGGACAAGGGTGGGCAAGAGGGGCAGCTGCCCCAGGTGCAGTGTTTTCATATTGGGTGGGAGGGCACTGACTGACAAGCTTCACCCTCCTCATCACATGTGTACCTGCCTTTCCATTTGCCCTTGGCTGGTTTAGCGTGATTCACAATCAGTGAAAGGAGACCAGCAGAGGCATGGAACCCACAGCAAGTTCCACAACGTCACTGCACACTTCCAGGTTCATGTTAGCCCAACCGGCGGACCCAGAGCTCTCTAGAAATTGTTCCATCTAGCATCCACCCTCCTCCTGTCCTTCAATATATTGTGAAAAGCATAAGACAGGAAGAGACAGAGCCAAATATGACCATGGGTGCCCCATCAATGACCAGCGGGGCATACTCCTTACCTGGACAGGACACGGAGAAGCACTGCTGGTCCTCATTAGGCTCGCCCCGGCACTGCCTCAGGATATCTCCAGTCGGATTGGTGCACACTCTCTTTCTGGTCTGCATGCCGGGACCACATGATTGGCTGCATTCACTCCATCCACCCCATGGGCTCCAGAAACCGCATTCCCCCTCATCTGCTGCCACCCAACCAGAAGACTCCTCTCCACAATCCGAGATTCCATTACACACCTGAGGACAGAGAAGAGAGAAGATGTAGGACAGGTGGAGGAAATTCAGAGAACCTTCCATGCAAACGACTGTCTCCACTCTACCTGCTTGAACATCAGACATCGTCCATCCGGGCAGGAGTACTCGGGGCAGATGGTGGAGGTCTGATTCTCCTGGACGGAGGGGGGGAGGGTCACCAAAATTCTCTCTACAGGAGGGAGACATCAGTTACAGGTGGATCCATCTCAGAGAGGATTCTGATGATGCAGAATAAGTCAGTACTACAGACCGGATATTAGAGACAGAACACGTAATGGAGATGCTGAAGAAGCTCTGGTGACACATGGCCCATTTCAGTTCTCAGGTTACGGGACTCATAATCACAACATTGCCTCAACTAAATAATCATTTCTCACATACAGGATAGAAGATCTAATGTAATCTATAAGCTACATATTTCCATCTATAGTATAATAGAATACTATAGCAATGCCATGCCAAGGACCTCCCCATCCCCACTTCTCAACACCGTGCTATTGCCAGGAACACCTTCTGCATCTCACCATCGTCATGGACCTCCCACCCACATTTCATCAGAATACCACCACCAGGGACCACCCCATCTCGCCACCATATCACCACTGGGGCCCCCCCCCCATCACCCCTCCTCCCCACAATTCACCACTATACCCCCACCAGGGACCTCTTCCTCAGATCTTACCCCCTCTACAGCATTTAACCCCCATACCATTGCTAGGGACCTCCTCCCTACATCTCACCACCATACCATCACAAGGGACCCCTCCATCTCACTACCACAAGGGACCCCTCCATCTCATCACCATACAACCACCAGGGACCCCTTCATCTCACCACCGTACCATCACCAGGGAACTCCCCCTCCTCCCCACATTTCACCACTATACCACCACCAGGGACCTCTTCCTCAGATCTTACCCCCTCTACAGCATTTAACCCCCATACCATTGCTAGGGACCTCCTCCCTACATCTCACCACCATACCATCACAAGGGACCCCTCCATCTCACTACCACAAGGGACCCCTCCATCTCATCACCATACAACCACCAGGGACCCCTTCATCTCACCACCGTACCATCACCAGGGAACTCCCCCTCCTCCCCACATTTCACCACTATACCACCACCAGGGACCTCTTCACCAGATCTTACCACAGCATTTCACACTCATACCATTGCCAGGGACTTCCTCCCTACATTTCACCACCATACCACCACTGGGGACCCCTCCATCTCACCACCATACCACCACCAGGGACCCCTTCCCCAGATCTCCCCCCTCCCCCCCTACAACATTTCACCCCCATACCATTGCCAGGGACCTCATCCCTACATCTCACCACCATCAGGGAGGACCTGCCGCCCTCATATCACCACCGTACCACCATACAGCACCATCCCACAATGATACCGCTGCCAGGGAACCCAACCCTGCAATACCAGAGTCACCACCCCCCCATCTCATCACCAAACCATTACTAAAGTCACCAACCCACCCCCCATCTCACCACCATACCATTACCAGAGTCACCAACCCCCCCCCTCATCTCACCAACAAACTATTACCAGAGTCACCAAGCCCCCTACATCTCACCACCATGCCATTACCAGTGTCACCAAACCAACCCCCCCCCCCCATCTCACCACCTAACCATTACCAGAGTCACCAACCTCCCCCCATTTACCCACCAAATCATTATCAGAGTCACCAACCCACCCTCCCATCTCACCAACCCCCCCCCCCCCCGCCTCATCTCACCACCAAACCATTACCGGAGACACCAACCCACCCCAATCTCACCACCAAACCATTACCAGATTCACCAACCCCCCCCCCCATCTCACCACCAAACCAT
Source organism: Lithobates clamitans (assembly GCA_037952925.1). Lineage (NCBI taxonomy): Eukaryota > Metazoa > Chordata > Amphibia > Anura > Ranidae > Lithobates > Lithobates clamitans. Next base: position 124,647 of record JBBGZY010002877.1, on the reverse strand, counting down.
TACCAGATTCACCAACCCCCCCCCCATCTCACCACCAAACCATTACCAGATTCACCAACCCCCCCCCCCATCTCACCACCAAACCATTACTAGAGTCACCAACCCCCCCCCCATCTCACCACCAAACCATTACCAGATTCACCAACCCCCCCCCCATCTCACCACCAAACCATTACCAGATTCACCAACCCCCCCCCCCCATCTCACCACTAAACCATTACTAGAGTCACCCCCCCCCCCCCCATCACCACCATCCCACCCCTAGGAAACACCCCAAATCTCACCGCATGTCTTCTCATCCTCTCCCTGTGGACAGTCTGGAGAGCCATCACATACCACGGAGATGTTCACACACATCCTGTTAGCGCAGATGAAGTGCCCGGGACAGGGCGGGATCTGAGTGGAACCTGCCAATAGAAATGTAAAGAATATCACTAATCCGGAACCTCCAGGATTACTGTGATTGGTAACACCAGACAGGACACGGGCTCAGACTTCCTTTTCACAATTTTATGCTGGGATGTCACTATGATATCATGGTCATGTGACTCACCGCAGTTGTCCATGCTCTCGTCTGATTGGTCGCGGCAGTGTGGGACCCCGTCGCACAGTTGGCTGTACCCCACACACTCCCCGCTCAGCGAGCACTTGAAGTGGTCCAGATCGCAGCTCCTGTTACAATCATCTTCATCGCTGCCGTCCATACAGTCCACCTCGTTATCGCAGAGCCAGCCGCGGGGTCTACATTCGCCACTGCCACAGCGGAACTCATAACGGCCACAGCGGGAGACGGACGCAGCGCCTGCGGAAGGAAAAACAGGAAAGATTAGAATAGATCCTTCTTAGTCATAGATAATGAGAAGCTGGGCCACCAAGAAGGGGGTAGCACCATCCCTCGTGTATGGGGCACAGGCTTCATCAGTTCAACAGGGAGAGTCGGGGCAGCTTAATGGTGCAGGCAGCTCCAAGCTCAGCACTCCCCCCGCTCTCTCTCGCCGGCTGTTAGCCGCTGCAGGGGGAGCCACAGGGGGATCAGTTCCAGTAACTGCACCCCAGTAATGTGCTTACTATGCTTCAGTTTGTGAATGAACAAGGGGCCTCTGTACAGAGAAGCTGAGGCTTCAGACTAAAGATTGAGGATCCGTGTCCTCATTCTCTTTCTCTGACATCAGGGGTCTTTTAGACCCCTGATATTTCACCAAAGTTCTCCCCTCCCCCACACTAAGGCTAATAAAAATGTAAAAGATGAAAAAAAGTAAAATGAAAAATTGTAGAGAATAATAAAAAAAAAACATAGCTAAGGGCTCACTCACACAGGTACGGTGGGTGGTGTGTCCATGTGAGTGTAGCCGTGTTCGGGGCCATAAACCTGCACCCACACATCCACCCAGGCTGGGGCGTCAGGTAGGCTGTATGGTGCCCCATGATGAGGGGCCTTTCAGGTAGGCTTAATGGTGCCCCATGATTTCTAACAGCAGCCCTGCTGAGGAGCGCGTAATCTGTTCTATCGTCGTATTTTGAAGACTCATCCAATTAAATATTTCACATGTTCAGTGATGTCATTACGTTACCCAACATACAGGTAGTACAGCGCCACTCTGGTCATGTAGCAGCAGGTTTCTGGTTCAAATCCCCTCAAGAACACCAACTGTATGGTGTCTGTGAATGTGTCAACCAGGTGCTCCAATACCCAACTAAAATCACCTTCCTGACTTCATCACCTTCCACCCATCCTGGCCTCCGAACACATGTGGGGCCCCACAAAAATGTCTGTGTCCCCTGTACAATATCATCATGTGTGACCAGCTGCCAACAACTAAACATAAACTTACAATACAATATACTGTACACTATGATCATTGATGGCTCCACTAAAGAGACAGAATAATCAAATAGTTTGGATTGTTCTAAAATAAATGGCAAAAATAAGCTGGAGATAAATAAATGCAGGAAGGTCACCTGGTGTTGTGCTGTGTGTGGACAGCGTTGTGTTCTCCGGGTGCAGCGATGAACAATGTTCCATCTCTTCATCTGATCCATCTGTGCAATCGGGTGTCCCATCACAACGCTTCTGTCTTCTGATACACAACCCATCTCTGCAGACCCAGAACCCAGGAGGACACGTCCCCGACCCTGTAATAATAAAGAGATAGAAACTACACAGGAGCCCACAGGAGCCAACGATCATAAACTGACTACCACTAAGACCCAGGAGGACACATCCCTGAGCCTACAATAATAAAGAGATAGAAGCTACACAGGAGCCAACAATCATACACTGATTACCACTAAGACCCAGAACCCAGGACGACACATCCCTGACCCTACAATAATAAAGAGATAGAAGCTACACAGGAGCCAACAATGACTACCACTAAGACCACGAGCCCAGGAGGACACGTCCCCGACCCTACAATAATACAGAGGTAGAAACTATACAGCAACCAACAATGATAGACTCACCACCGCTAAGACCCAGAACCCAGGACATATCACAAGCCCTGCCGATATAAGCTACACAGCAACCAACAATAAAATCCTGACTACCACTAAGACCCAGAACACAGGAGGACACATTTCTGACCCTAAAATAATAAAGAGATAGAAGCTACACAGGAGCCAACTAAGACTACTACTAAGACCCAGAACCCAGGAGAACACATCTCTGACCCTAAAATAATAAAGAGATAGAAGCTACACAGGAGCTAACAATCATAGACTGATTACCACTAAGACCCAGAACCCAGGAGAACACATCTCTGACCATACAATAATAAAGAGATAGAAGCTACACAGGAGCCAACTATGACTACCACTAAGACCCATAACCCAGGAGGACACATCCCTGACCCTACAATAATAAAGAAATAGAAGCTACACAGGAGCCAACAATGACTACCACTAAGACCATGAGCCCAGGGGGACACGTCCCCGACCCTACAATAATACAGAGGTAGAAACTATACAGAAACCAACAATGATAGACTCACCACCGCTAAGACCCAGAACCCAGGACATATCACAAGCCCTGCCGATATAAGCTACACAGCAACCAACAATAAAATCCTGACTACCACTAAGACCCAGAACACAGGAGGACACGTCCCCGACCCTACAATAATAAAGAGATAATAGCTACACAGGAGCGAACCATCAGACTGCCTACCACCAAGATCCAGAACAAAACATCCCTGAAAAAGTAAAGAGATGGGAACTACACAACAATCAACAACCATAGACTGACTCCATCCATCAAAACCCACATCGACCCAAAATCAAGGAAGACATATCACCAACCCTGCCGATATAAGCTACACAGCAACCAACAATGAAATCCTGACTACCACTAAGACCTGGAACCCAGAAGGACACCCCCCTGACCCTACAATGGTACAGAGATAGAAACCACACAGCAACCAACAACCGTAGACTGTCTACCATGAAGATTCAGAACCCAGGAGGACACATCCCTGACCCTACAATCATAAAGAGATAAAAGCTACACAAGAGCCAACCATCATCGACTGCCTACTACCAAGATCAATAACGAAACATCCCTGAAATAGTACAGAGATGGGAACTACACAACACCCAACAACCATTGACTGACTCCATCCATCAAAACCCACATCAACCCAAAATCAAGGAGGACATATCACCAACCCTGCCGATATAAGCTACACAGCAACCAACAATGAAATCCTGACTACCACTAAGACCTGGAACCCAGGAGGACACGCCCCTGACCCTACAATGGTACTGAGATAGAAACCACACAGCAACCAACAACCGTAGACTGTCTACCATGAAGATTCAGAACCCAGGAGGACACATCCCTGACCCTACAATCATAAAGAGATAAAAGCTACACAGGAGCCAACCATCATCGACTGCCTACTACCAAGATCAATAACGAAACATCCCTGAAATAGTACAGAGATGGGAACTACACAACACCCAACAACCATAGACTGACTCCATCCATCAAAACCCACATCAGCCCAAAATCAAGGAGGACATATCACCAACCCTGCCGATATAAGCTACACAGCAACCAACAATGAAATCCTGACTACCACTAAGACCTGGAACCCAGGAGGACACGTCCCCGACCCTACAATAATACAGAGATAGAAGCTACACAGGAGCCAACCATGATATCCTGACTACCACTAAGACCCAGAACCCAGGAGGACACGTTCCCGACCCGACAATAATATAGAGATAGAAGCTACACAGGAGCCAACAATGAAATCCTGACTACCACTAAGACCCGGAACCCAGGAGGACACGTCCCCACCCTACAATAAGAAAGAGATAGAAGCTACACAGGAGCCAACCATGATATCCTGACTACCACTAAGACCCAGAACCTTCTTCGGCTCCCATGTGGACACCACCAAAAATCAGACATAGAAGATAAAATACTTGGTACAGAAATGTGAAGGGGTCAACCAGCTTCTCATGAACCATCCAAGCAAAATTTGACCCCCTACCTGTCCTGGAATGCCATTGGTTGTTTCGTAGATTGGACCAACTTACCTGAGCATACAGCCTCATCTGTTCCATTGGCGCAGTCGCTGTAACTGTCGCACACCTTCTCCTTCGGCACGCACAGCCCGTCCGGACACTGGAACTGGTTGGTCTGGCAGAGGCAGCCTCTCTCGTCGCTGAGGTCCCCGCAGTCGTCATGGCCGTCACATCGGTGGATGTAGGGGACGCACTTTCCCAGCGAGCATTGGAAGTGGGCGGAACTGCAGCCCGTGGAGCAGCCTAGAGACAGACAGAAGAGGACAATTGATTTCATGACGGGTGGAGTTCCACCTCTCTGATCTCAGTGCGATCGGACCACCAGGCCTGTCCATGCCGCCCGCACTGTGACCACAGATAAATGGAAAGTCCCAATGAAATGAGAACTTTCTGAACTCATCCACATCAACCAATCCGATTCTGATTCAGAATACTTTATTAATCCCAAAGGGAAATGACACAACTACATTCAACAAGACAACACAAAAACCACAACAATAAAATTAGAAAAAAACAGACCCAAAAAAAGAGGACCTGTCTGTGTCACCTGATTCGTCGGAGTCATCGGCGAATCCGCAGTCCAGGTCGCCGTCACAGACGTGAGAGAGCGGGATGCAGCGGCCGTTGGCGCAGCGGAACTCGGAGCTGCTGCAGGCCGGCGCGGGGCACCCCCATTCGTCCGAGTGGTCGGCGCAGTCGGCTCTGCCGTCGCAGCGGTGCCCCAGGGGGACGCACTGGCCGTTGGCACAGCGGAACTCCTGCGGGGCGCAGGTCAGGGAGCAGATCTCATCGGAGCCGTCCCCGCAGTCATCCTCATTGTCGCAGACCCAGGCGCCGGGCACACAGCGATCGCTCAGGTGACAGGCGAATTCATCGCTTCCGCAGCGGGAGATGGAGCACGGCTCATCGGGACATCGCCAGACGCCGGAGACACAGGAGCTGAAAGAAGAGAATCCGATGAGATCCGAGAAATATCACCGCAAGATCACCGGCCCGGAGACGTGCTGGAGGCATTCCATCCCCTGATCCCACCAGGAACCTACTTCCTGTCCTATGGTGACAACGCTTACTCATTGTATCTATGGAGGAGAAGTGTTGTCACCTGGAACCCCACCCCTCATCTCCCACTAAAACACTTCCTGTCCTACGGTGACAACGCTCACTCACTGTATCTATGGAGGAGAAGTGTTGTCACCTGGAACCCCACCCCTCTCCTCATCTCCCACTAACACACTTCCTGTCCCAGGGTGACAACGCTCGCTCATTGTATCTATGGAGGAGAAGCGTTGTCACCTGGAACCCCACCCCTCATCTCCCAATAACACACTTCCTGTCCCAGGGTGACAACGCTCACTCACTGTATCTATGGAGGAGAAGTGTTGTCACCTGGAACCCCACCCCTCTCCTCATCTCCCACTAACACACTTCCTGTCCCAGGGTGACAACGCTCGCTCATTGTATCTATGGAGGAGAAGCGTTGTCACCTGGAACCCCACCCCTCATCTCCCAATAACACACTTCCTGTCCCAGGGTGACAACGCTCACTCACTGTATCTATGGAGGAGAAGTGTTGTCACCTGGAACCCCACCCCTCATCTCTCACTAACACACTTCCTGTCCTACGGTGACAACGCTCGCTCACTGTATCTATGGAGGAGAAGTGTTGTCACCTGGAACCCCACCCCTCATCTCCCACTAACACACTTCCTGTCCCAGGGTGACAACGCTCGCTCATTGTATCTATGGAGGAGAAGTGTTGTCACCTGGAACCCCACCCCTCTCCTCATCTTCCACTAACACACTTCCTGTCCTACGGTGACAACGCTCGCTCATTGTATCTATGGAGGAGAAGTGTTGTCACCTGGAACCCCACCCCTCATCTCTCACTAACACACTTCCTGTCCTACGGTGACAACGCTCACTCACTGTATCTATGGAGGAGAAGCGTTGTCACCTGGAACCCCACCCCTCTCCTCATCTCCCACTAACACACTTCCTGTCCTACGGTGACAACACTCACTGTACTGTATCTATGGAGGAGAAGCGTTATCACCTTGGGACAGGTCTGCAGAACCCCCCCCCCCTCTCCTCATCTCTATACCATAGGGGGAAGGTGGTTTGTAGTCCACATAGATTGCTGGGAGGGCTAATTACAATGCTGGAGATAACACTGAGGAGGGTGGAGGGCGGCACTGTATTTTTGGCAGGATCAACAGGGATTTTTTGAACAAATATAACAAAAAACTTTCACTGAAATATTTTAAAGCTGAACTTATTTTTTTTTTTTTCATAGCTGGTGGGAGGGGCCAACAGGGGGCTGTACATAGAAAACATCCCAGCCCCCGACCTCAGTACTCCTCTCCAGAGCTCTCAGTCCTGATGCAAGCAGTGGGAGGAGTTATGCAAATACCAAAATGCCTTGATGGGAGGGTGTCAGTCTGGGGTGGTGGGCATTCCTAGGCAGGCTACATTTCCATGGAGACTTCCCTAGGTAACGCCCACATGGGATAGTGAACCTCCATGATTAAAAAAACTAAAATCCAATGAAAGAAAGAGGTGGGACCTACCAGTTGTGGCAGCCTTGCTGAACGGCAGCTCCGGCTGGGAATGGAAGATTGTCCCAAAAACACGGACACTCCGACGGTTCCACACAACTTCCCTCTGTGTGATGGAGAGAGAGGAGACACTGATCAATCCCTATACTATACATGGCATGACTGTCACTGGAGGACCACCCAGGAGGACCATTCAGGAGGACCATCCAGGAGGACTATCTGCACCCAGAAGGAATATCTGCAGTCAAGAGAACCATCTGCTCCTTGGAGGACTATTTGCGCCCAGGAGGACTATCTGTGCCCAGGAGGACTATCTGCAGCTAGGAAGACTACTTGCACCCAAGATGACTACCTGCACCCAAAAAGATTACCTGCACCAAGGAGGTCTATCTGCACCAAGGAGGTCTATCTGGAGTCAAGAGAACTATCTGCTCCCTGGAGGACTATTTGCGCCCAGGTGGGCTATCTGTACCCAGGAAGCGTATCTGCACCCAAGAAGGCTACTTGCACCCAGGAGGACTATTTGCAGTCAAGAAGACTACCTTCAACCTGGAGGACTATCTGCACCCAAGAAGTCTACCTGCACAGAGGAGGACAATCTGCACCCAGGAGTACAGGAGGACTATCTGCACCCAAGAAGACTATCTGCACCCAGTATGACTATCTGCAATTAAGAGAACTATCTGCTCCCTGGGGGACTATTTGCACTCAGGAGGACTATCTGCAGTCAAGACAACTATCTGCTCCCTGGAGGACTATCTGCCCCCAGGAGGACTATCTGCACCTAATAAGGCTATCTGCACCCAGGAGGACTATCTGCACCCAGGAGGACTATCTGCACCCAGGAGGACTATCTACACCCAGGAGGACTATCTACACCCAGGAGGACTATCTACACCCAGGAGGACTATCTACACCCAGGAGGACTATCTGCACCCAGGAGGACTATCTGCACCCAGGAGGACTATCTGCACCCAGGAGGACTATCTGGAGTCAAGAGAACTATCTGCTCCCTGGATGACTATTTGGGCCCAGGAGGACTATTTGCGCCCAGGTGGACTATCTGTGCCTAGGAAGAGTATCTGCACCCAAGAAGACTACCTGCACCCAGAAGGACTATCTGTAGTCAAGAAGATTACCTGCACCCTGGAGGATTATCTGCACCCAAGAAGTCTACCTGCACCGAGGAGGACAATCTGCACCCAGGGGTACAGGAGGACTATCTGCACCTAGGAGGACTATCTGCGCCCAAGAAGACTTTTTGCACCCAGGATGACTATCTGCAGTCAAGAGAACTATCTGCTCCCTGGGGGACTATTTGCACCCTGGAGGACTACTTGCGCCCAAGAAGACTATCTGCAGTCAAGAGAACTATCTGCACCCAGGAGAACTATCTGCACCCAAGAGGACTATTTGTGCCCAAGAAGACTATCTGCTCCCAGGATGACTATCTGCAGTCAAGAGAACTATCTGCTCCCTGGGGGACTATTTGCACCCTGGAGGACTACTTGCGCCCAAGAAGACTATCTGCAGTCAAGAGAACTATCTGCTCCCTGGAGGACTATCTGCACCCAGGAGAACTATCTGCACCCAGGAGAACTATCTGCACCCAAGAAGACTATCTGCACCCAGGAGGACTATCTGGAGTCAAGAGAACTATCTGCTCCCTAGGGGGGTATTTGCATCCAGGAAGACTATTTGCACCCAGGAGGACTATCTGCACATTCACACACTGAGCTTCGTATCAGGCGTTTCATGTATGAAGGTGTCACTCTGTATTACTCCGACACCTAATAATGGCCGCCATTTGCTCACCATGCAGGACCTTCCCCTGCGGACAGAAGCAGCCCTCCACGCAGGACGCAGATGCACATCGCTCCTCCGGTTCCTGCGCCATGTTCTTACAGGTGCGGGGACATGGCGGTCCACAGGCTTCATAGACCAGGCCATTATCACATTGCATTGCTGGAAGAGAGTGATTGTTAGACCTCCTATGTACATATATGCAGCAATCTTCTACAATCTCCTGCTTTTGGGGGCTTGTTGGCCGCAATGGAACTACAAGTCTCAGCATGGAACACATCACATTCCACAACCTCTATCAGAGATACATACGGCACAGATCCTGCGTCCTCCAGCGAATATAGATTCCACGCTGGTTACACTCCTCCACGTACGTGGCAATGGCCGTACAGAGACAATCGCAGTCACCACCAGAATCACACCTGAGAGAACAGAAGAGGTAAGTGGTCTGTGGTGTCACATCTCCTGAATACACAGCAACTGTCCTCTGATGTCACCTACCCGCAGGCGTCGTACACACACCAGTCATAGAATTGCTGGCAGGGGACCTCCTGATGACACGGCAAGAATACCGGCTGCATGAGGACGCCGCAACTCCTCCTCGCCCAGGTGACCCTGTGACTGTTCTCCTGAGAGAGGAACACACAAGGCAACAGGAGGTCATTTCACCATCTACTGTTACCACAGTCTACCCACCAATCACAGTTCTGTCCCATCTTTCTCCACCAATCACAGTTCTATCCCACCATCTTCCACCAATCATATCTGTGTCTCACCCACCATACTCCTTGTGACAGACCCAACCAGGACAGGGGTTTTTGGCGGGGACTAGGGGCAAGCCTCCTACCCACTGATTATGGCCCATGGAGGAGACTGGTTTCTTTGTCTGCTTCTCCTGGTCAGATCATGGTAAAGAGCTCAGTTGAGCCTCTGATCCTATGGAGAGAGCAGATCGTTCTCTAATGATGGACAACAATGTGATGGACGCTGAGGGCGAGGCTTGGATTACTTCTCTGAATGGGGACAATAAAGCTTCCTTTCTGGAGTGGATGGAAAGGCATAATATTAATCCTGTACAGGGTAATGGTCTGAGGGAATATGGTGGCCCTCCTGTAGACAGGGTGGGAGAAGCTCCTCCACTTGGGACAGAAACATTCATCAACAATATCCATCAAGAGATTTATGAAGATGCAGTAAATGAATTCCACTGTATCAGACTGCTGGAACATTGTATGATTGTCTTACGATGACGTGTCTATTGGACAGATTACACAACCGAAAGCTGGGTAATGAGATTTGGACAGCCCTGGGTCTTCTTTCTGTGCTGATATTACTGTTTACAGTTTGCATTGTTTAGGATAAGGTGAGCAAGCTCTTACCTGATTGTGTATGCTACATATTCTGTGTGAATTTACAATAAAGTCAGTTCCAGTTTGCACCTTCAGCTATAATACCTGGTTCCTGGTTCCACAGTTGGGGAAGCTGACATATACTGACAGAGACAACCAGGCTCAAGCAATCATATCTGTGTCCCACCATTCTCAACCAGTCATATCTGTGTCCCACCATTCTCAACCAGTCATATCTGTGTCCCACCATTCTCAACCAGTCATATCTGTGTCCCACCATCCTCCTCCAATCATATCTGTGTCCCACCATCCTCCTCCAGTCATATCTGTGTCCCACCATCCTCCTCCAATCATATCTGTGTCCCACCATTCTCAACCAGTCATATCTGTGTCCCACCATTCTCAACCAGTCATATCTGTGTCCCACCATTCTCAACCAGTCATATCTGTGTCCCACCCTCCTCCTCCAATCATATCTGTGTCCCACCATTCTCAACCAATCATATCGGTGTCCCACCATCCTCCTCCAACCATATCTGTGTCCCACCATCCTCCTCCAGTCATATCTGTGTCCCACCATCCTCCTCCAATCATATCTGTGTCCCACCATTCTCAACCAGTCATATCTGTGTCCCACCATTCTCAACCAGTCATATCTGTGTCCCACCATTCTCAACCAGTCATATCTGTGTCCCACCCTCCTCCTCCAATCATATCTGTGTCCCACCATTCTCAACCAATCATATCGGTGTCCCACCATCCTCCTCCAACCATATCTGTGTCCCACCATCCTCCTCCAATCATATCTGTGTACCAACAACCTCTCACCCCAATCAGATTTTGGTCCCACCTCTCTCCAGCAATCGTTCCTCCTTCCCTAGTCTACTGCCCCTCTCTACATAAGGAGTAGGCGGTCTGACCAGATGTCCGTCATGTATCTGCCGTACCGTACACGGATGCTCAAAGTCATCGCTATGAACCTCCGGACACAACAGGCTCATCCTCCAGCTGTTTCCAAACAGATCGGCCGTGGGTTCCACGATCCCCTGACGACTGGTGAAATCGTTCTCTGTGTCCCCATCAAAGTTCCCGCACAGTCCGCTGACCCTCCCCCTGAACGATGGGTCCAGTTTTACGTAGACGCGGGTCCCTAGAGGGAAGGAATCGGGTTATCAGGATACCAGAACAGTCAGTGGGTCACCTGGGTGAGGTGCAGGAATCCGGTACAGGTGACCCAGTTCATATGTGGAGAAGGTTCCGGACACAAGGGATGCCGTGAACCTCCAGACTGGCACACGTGTGAACCTCCAGACCGGCACACGTGTGAACCTCCAGACCGGCACACGTGTGAACCTCCAGACGGGCACACGTGTGAACCTCCAGACCGGCACACGTGTGAATGGAACCCAAGGATTTTATACAATGAATATATAGGAGCTGACATTTGGTCATTCATATATATACAGGATGTGCCGTATGTCAGGGCTCACCTCCATCCCAGAGAACGCTGAGACCCAGCTGGGTGATGAGGATGGTGAAGAGTCCAGCTTGTTCCAGAATAATCCCGTTCCCGCTGTACATCTTGGGAAGTCTCACCCCCACTCCATTCACAGTCACTTCTTTACCTGAGGAGAGATCGTCCGCCATCATTATACATTGTATGTGGACCGTCCCAATATGTCTCTCCTTGTGTGATCTACTCCAGTGCTCACACCCAACCAGCCGGTAGAGTCAGCCACACATGTGACCATCTGTATTTACAGTTCTATAGAATCCAATCATATTTCACCTGTACCCCACCTTCTACCCATGACTGGTACCCTCCTCATACCCATCACTGGTACCCTCCTCCTACCCATCACTGGTACCCTCCTCATACCCATCACTTGTACCCCACCTTCTACCCATCACTGGTACCCTCCTCATACCCATCACTGGAACCCTCCTCCTACCAATCACTGGTACCCTCCTCATACCCATCAGTTGTACCCTCCTCGTACCCATCACTGGTACCCTTCTCATACCCATCACTGGTACCCTCCTCATACCCATCACTGGTACCCTCCTCATACCCATCACTGGTACCCTCCTCCTACCTGTCACCTGTACCCCACCTTCTACCCATCACTGGTACCCTCCTCCTACCCATCACTTGTACCCCACCTTCTACCCATCACTGGTACCCTCCTCATACCCATCACTGGAACCCTCCTCCTACCCATCACTGGTACCCTCCTCGTACCCATCACTGGTACCCTTCTCATACCCATCACTGGTACCCTCCTCATACCAATTACTGGTACCCTCCTCATACCCATCACTGGTACCCTCCTCCTACCCATCACTGGTACCCTCCTCATACCCATCACTGGTACCCTTCTCATATCCATCACTGGTACCCTTCTCATATCCATCACTGGTACCCTCCTCATACCCATTACTGGTACCCTCCTCATACCCATCACTGGTACCCTCCTCGTACCCATCACTGGTACCCTTCTCATACCCATCACTGGTACCCTCCTCATACTCATCACTGGTACCCTCCTCATACCCATCACTGGTACCCTCCTCATACCCATCACTGGTACCCTCCTCATACCCATCACTGGTACCCTCCTCCTACCTGTCACCTGTACCCCACCTTCTACCCATCACTGGTACCCTCTTCCTATCCATCACTGGTACCCTCCTCATACCCATCACTTGTACCCTCCTCATACCCATCACTGGTACTCTCCACATACCCATCACTGGTACCCTCCTCATACCCATCACTGGTACCTTCTTCCTATCCATCACTGGTACCCTCCTCCACCCATCACTGGTGCCCTCCACCTACCTGTCACCTGTACCCCACCTTCTATCCATCACTGGTGCCCTCCTCCTACCTGTCACCTGTACCCCACCTTCTACCCATCACTGGTACCCTTTTCCTACCCATCCCTGGCACCCTCTCCCATATCTCACCCACCTTTCAGCAGGTGAACAATGGTATTTCCAATCATCACCACTACAGACTTGGTGCAAGTGATCCCACTGCTGCCACATGGCACGTTCTCGGTGGTGACGGTGAAGAGTCCGTGGTCTTCTCTGGCCAGGACATACTGGCAGTCTCCCAGGAAGGTGAATGATCTTCCATCGAAGGTGATGTAATGAGGATCGCCAGTTGCGGTGCAAAGTCCGGCACACTGGTGGTCGGTGCACTCCCAGCGGCGCTCCTTACACACACTGCGGGGAAAAAGAAGATGCCGCCATTTGTATCTGACACATCGACATTCACTAAGAATAAGGCCAATACCATCCAACTAACAATGTTCCAATAATCCCGCCACAGTCACCTGAGCCAATCAGAACCCTCCCCTGCCAATCCCATTTATGTACATTGCAGTTTTTCTGAGTCACAGACCAGCATGTAGCAAGTGAAGCCCAAACTCCTGATTTTTAAACCTGTTCCAGGTCAGTGGCTCGCAAAGACCAGCCGGGAAACTGACATAAGATTTCCCACCACATTAAAAATGCCAACAATGAATTCACAACAGACTCAGATTTTCCCCAAATTTCCAGAGTTTTAATTTAAGCAAATTTTTCAAATTTCCTTTTTAATAACATTTAAGTCTATGAGGGACCATTTTTAATGGTCATTTGTGGTCCATGCTATTGTCACCCAAATGGCATTGGGGAACCCCCCACTGACCCTTACTGAGCATCTCTAGTGCCTTGCCCTATCCTTTTCCGTGATACTCCCTTCCAGACTCTTCGATTCCTCCCTCTTCCTGTAGACCTCATTTATTTTCTAATCTCTTTCGTTCTCTTACATCACCATATCCAAGTTATTTCCTCATAGGCCTCAACCCAATAGCCTGTATTTGTAATGTCATTAGATGGACCACCCGTTATCGGAGATGTGGCCCCAATTCCCATTACAGGACTAATCTTTGTCTACCAGACCGCATTTGTTGTCCCAACACGCTCCATGTCTCTTTTATGTTGGTTTGAGCTTTTATGTTCAGCACTTGCTTGTACCATCATGACATTTTGGGGAAATTCCAATAAAAATGTAATAAAACTGATAAAATGTAAAGAGACAAAAAACTGTCATAGTTTCTGGTATATTTAATTGTTATATATGTATATTAGTGTCTCTTTAAAGTTGGTATTTATCAGGTGATATCATTGTTCTATTAAGTCTCCATTTTTCTACATGTCCCCAGAGATGTACTGACTAACCCGGCACAATGTTGCCTATATGGTAGACATGCCCAAAGAACACATTGTGGTCCTCCTTTTTGACACTCATGGCCACGTATCCTCTTCCAAGGTACACTTTCTACAATTCGCATGAGTTTTAATACCACCTGGGTCCATAGCTTTCACCAAAAAAAGCCTACTGAGATGTTTCCTCCTAGCTGCTAGGGCAGGTATACCTGGGCACTGGAGGACCACAGCCTTAGACATTGAAGGAATGGGTAGAGGAGCTGGAATATCTTATGTGTATGGATGATGGTTATCTTGTATGACCGGGATGTACAATTGTGCCGGGTTAGTCAGTACATCTCTGGGGACATGTGGAAATATCTTATGTGTATGGATGATGGTTATCTTGTATGAGCGGGATAAACAATTGTGCCGGGTTAGTCAGTACATCTCTGGGGACATGTGGAAATATCTTATGTGATGGTTATCTTGTATGACCGGGATGTACAATTTACCAATATCTGAAGCTCCTGCTGCACTTTCAGACATCACTGACCTTATAACATGGACATTTGGTTTTTCCCCATTGAGATAAGATGACGGTAATATGAGGGTTCTGCCTTTGGTTGGATATCCCTCTCCCTGACATCCCTTCCCATCACCCCAACAAGCACCTTCTCCCCCTCTCCACTTTCATCCACCTGCTATAAATTCCCTTAAAGCGGAACCTTCAGTCATTTTCTCATCTTTCCATCTATTAAATCTTCTGCCCTTGTTGTTGTTGTTTTATCTTTGGATAGTAAAACATTTTTTTTTCTGCCAGTAAATCCCTTATACAGCCACTTCCTGTTTCCTGTCTGCTCATTAGCCTGGGATTATGACATCATGTACAGCTCTCTCTCTCACTCTCCTGAGAGTTTGCCAGGAAGGAAGGGGGGAGGAGTCAAACGTGGACCAATGAGAGCTGCAGAGCTGGAGGTGTAAATCCAGGAAGTGAACAGGCAACAGCTTCAGCTGCCCACAGTTAATATGGTTGCAGCCAGACTCAGTGGAGAGAGATTTCTGCAGCATATTTGGCAAGTACAGAATCCCAGTATATATAAAATAATATGCAAAGTCTTTGGAAGGAAGCTTCAGAATGGCAAAGATGTTTTTATTACAAATGATGTGAGCAGACTGCAGTTCCTCTTTAATGGCGGGATATGTGACCCCCTCCGATCCATACCCAATACAAGTGATTGATCCTGCCAAGCCAAGCATGGTAAACTTCAGAACAAGTAGTATGGCGCCGACGCTCAGCTTACACTGTACATTCCCATGCTTTTATATCTGATACTTTTGTTTGCTTTTTTCCATATTGTCTAAAAACATCAAATACCAACAAAATACAACAAATAATACTGGAAAACACAAAAAAGACAAAAAAATGACACCTTATTCCTCATTTTTGGGGTTGTTTAGATTATATTTTTTACTTTTTTTTAAGCAATTGTGCAAAATTATTATCGCTCCTTATTTTTCTCAAATAACAAAATACCATAAAAACAAATGAAACCCCCAAGGAAAAGACCTAAAATATTTTTCTTCATTTTTTAAAATTAGTTTAGTGTTTCTCTCAGTTTTATTGCTTGCTTTTTTAGTGTATTTATTTATTTTAGGTTTATTTAAGAAATTTCACAAGAAAGTACACTTTTTCTTTCTTTTTTTTCTGATGTATTTTATTGTTGAAGAGGAACATCAAAATTAAAATAAAATAATCCCACCTTAAGGCTGGGTTCACACTATTGCGAATTGGATGGGGTTCTCCGCATCCAATTCGGAATAGCAGAAGATTTTGACCGGCTCTCTATGGGGCCGGTTCACATATCTCCGCTGCGGCTCTGGTGCCAATTTGCACAGGAGTCATGAGCGTTTTTTGGTCCGTTTCAGGTCTGAATCCAGCCACTAATTCGGGCTGAAATCGGACATGAAATGGTGAACGGGGACACACCGGACCCCTGCTGTGAGCCGCATGTGAAGATAGTGTGGACCCAGCTTACAAAACCTACAGTGTCAAGTCTCTTTACATTTTTCAAGGGGCTGATTTCACATGTTTCACACATATTGTTTCTCAGCCTTTTTTTGTTCCCAGAGGAACCCCTAAAATAATCTTTAGGTCTTGGGGAACCATTACTAAAAACAATTCTTTGGGGTCAAAAGAGAAGATGTCCGTTACTTTGGTGGTCACTGGCATGAATGCACCCCTTATGATGATGGTCAGAATGCCATTTTTACAGAAATCTAAGATAATTGGTGTTTTTTCTTCTGGTTTTCCCATGTGGCATTGGTCCTGGAACTTTGGACGACCTAAAACCCTCTGGAGGAAACCTAGGATGCCATGGAACCCTGGTTGAGAATGCCTGGTCCAACTCTTCTCAAGAAACAGCTAAACAAGCACAAGGTGTAAAAGATGATAATGAGAAATGGTCCCCCGCATCAATGCAGCTCAAGTTTGGTATTCTTGTTATTTTACTGAATTCGGGTCAAACCAAACTTCATCGCATTCCCTCATCGCTGCTGACTATATAGTATCAGTGAAATGCCCAGTCTTATCGGAGAGACCTCCCCGCCAGGCTTACCAGGTGTTGCAGTCTTTGCTGATGGTCTGGTTGGGCTGGTAGAGTTTTCCATGGTGATGGCAAGGACAGTCCTCGGGGGGGACACATCGGTTGTCCTGTCACAGGAAGGAAATAACATCACATCAGACCCATGAAGCAAAATCAGCCAGAAATTATCAAAAAGTATTTCTATGAAGACTGACCAGAAGCACGGTGCCATCCCGGCACACACATCCATCCACCACATCAATGCATGTCTGGTTTTGGTCCATGGTGTCACAGGTGAGCAGGCAGGATCCATATTTATAGACCAAGTCACCGGGGCAATAGGCCACCTCAGGGCAGCTGGACCCTGTGCAGTTCCAAACTCCGTTCTCACAGATACTGAAAGAGGAAATATAATTAATAAGAGAGAACTTCAACCAGACAGACATCGGGGACAGAGAGACAGGGAGAAACTGGGGGCAGAGAGACTGAGGACCACCAGGGATTCAGAGAAACCCAGGACTGGGAGACATTGAGGACTGACAGTGAGAGTGCAGAAATACCACATAGATAATGATCAATGAACCATAGGATACATAATGCATGAGGTGGGTTCTCAGTACACCAGATGGCTGGTGGTTGGTTGACTTACTCATTACTTAGTTCTGATGATTGCCCTCCTGGTGAATAATTTGGAAATTATTATTTTTAGTAACTTGGAAAAAGTCGTAATGTGGTTGAGACATTCAATGAAATCAACCTATCCTGTGTGGCAGAGAAAACAGGCCATAGAGTGATTTCATCAGACATCTCCTACCACTGTGTCCACCAACATCTCCGACATCTACTACCACTGTGTCCACTGATATCTCCATCATCTCTTACCATTGTGTCCGCCGACATCTCCGAAATCTCCTACCACTGTGTCCACCAACATCTCCGACATATACTACGACTGTGTTCACTGACATCTCCATCATCTTTTACCATTGTGTCCACCGACATCTCCGAAATCTCCTACCACTGTGTCCACTGAGATCTCCGAAATCTCCTACCACTGTGTCCACCAGCATCTCCGAAATCTCCTACCACTGTGTCCACTGAGATCTCCGAAATCTCCTACCACTGTGTCCACCAGCATCTCCGAAATCTCCTACCACTGTGTCCACTGAGATCTCCGAAATCTCCTACCACTGTGTCCACCAACATCTCCGAAATCTCCTACCACTGTGTCCACTGAGATCTCCGAAATCTCCTACCACTGTGTCCACCGACATCTCCGAAATCTACTACCACTGTGTCCACCGACATCTCCGAAATCTCCTACCACTGTGTCCACCAACATCTCTGACATATACTACGACTGTGTTCACTGAGATCTCCATCATCTTTTACCATTGTGTCCACCGACATCTCCGAAATCTCCTACCACTGTGTCCACTCAGATCTCCGAAATCTCCTACCACTGTGTCCACCGACATCTCTGAAATCTCCTACCACTGTGTCCACTGAGATCTCTGACATCTCATACCACTGTGCCCACTGACATCTCCAAAATCTCTTATCACTGTGTCCACTGACATCTCCTACCACTGTGTCCACCAACAACTCTGACATCTACTACCACTGTGTCCACTGACATCTCCATCATCTCTTACCATTGTGTCCACCGACATCTCCGAAATCTCCTATCACTGTGTCCACTGACATCTCTGACATCTAATACCACTGTGTCCACTGACATCTCCAAAATCTATTATCATTGTGTCCACCAACATCTCCAAAATCTCCTACCACTGTGTCCACTGACATCTCTGACATCTCTGACATCTTATACCACTGTGTCCACTGACATCTCCAAAATCTCCTATCACTGTGTCCACTGACATCTCTGACATCTTATACCACTATGTCCACTGACATCTCCAAAATCTCCTATCACTGTGTTCACTGACATCTCCTACCACTGTGTCCACCAACATCTCCGACATCTACTACCACTGTGTCCACTGACATCTCCATAATCTCTTACCATTGAGTCCACAAACATCTCTGACATCTACTACCACTGTGTCCACTGACATCTCCATCATCTCTTACCATTGTGTCCACTGACATCTTTGACATCTCCTACCACTGTGTCCACCAACATCTCTGAAATCTACTACCACTGTGTCCACTGACATCTCCATCATCTCTTACCATTGTGTCCAACGACATCTCAGAATTCTCCTACCACTGTGTCCGATGGCATCTCCTACTACTGTGTCCACCAACATCTCCGAATCACCTACCACTGTGTCCACTATCATCTCTGAATCACCTACCACTGTGTCCACTGTCATCTTCGACATCTCCTACCACTGTGTCCAATGACATCTCCTACCACTGTGCAATGACATCTCCTACCACTGTGTCCAATGACATCTCCTACCACTGTGTTCAACAATATATCCTACAACTGTGTCCAATGACATCTACCAATGTATACAACTATGTCTCCTACAACTGTGTCCAAAAGGATCTCCTACCATTGTGCCTTATCCACCAACATCTCCTACCACTGGGTCCCAAGACATCTCCTACCAATACATTCACTGACATCTTCTTTCACTACATCCTATATTTCCTGTAACAGCATCCCCTGACTTCTACTATCACTTCAATCAAATTTGGCCATTACACACTTTTAGCTTCACCATGCACAGTCTAGATGTTAAACAAAATCTTCTGACAGTGTATCTATCATCTCCTACCACTAACCTGATAAACACTTCGACCACTGTCTCCACCGTCCATCAGTGCCGTCAACATTTCCTACCACTTACTCCATCCACAAGTGACATCATGACAACCCCAGTATCTTCTTCTACTGACCACATCATCTTCTTCCACCAACCCCATCATCTTCTTCCAACAACTCTGTTATTTTCTAACACAAACCTTATTATCTTCTACCACCATGACCACCTAATCGGCTACCACCATTAACTGAATCATGAAGAAAAAAGACTAAAGAACTCTCGTGGGGGATTTGGCGCTGTTCAAAAGTGAATTAAAATATAACAGTATCCCAAAAAGATGTGCATCAAAGTGTAATAACAAAATATGTGGAAAATACTATAAATGAGTACATATATAGTAGACAAAAAGTGTGTCATGTGCAAAAACCACATGTGCAAAACATCACATAATATATAAAAAATCAAATGCGAGTAAATACAGGTGTGGCTGGAACATCAATGGTCCTATAAGAAATGAATAACTGAATCATCTACTACCACAGACACCATTCATTTCCACCATTGACTCTTATCATTTTCTTCTACTTACCTCATCATCTTGTACTACCACCTACCCCATCATCTTTTACTACCAACAATCCAATCCTATCATCTTTCATCACTATCCACTTCATCTTCTACCATTGAGGTCCCATTGTGTTCTACCACCACCAACGCCATCATCTTCTACCTCAGACCTGAATATTTTCTTTTTTAGACCCCACCATTATTTTCCACCTACCCCATTAATTCCTACCACTGACCTCATCAACCTCCTTCAGGGACCCTTTATTTTCAACCTCATCATCTTTCACCACCAACCACATCATCCTATTCCACTGACCCTATCATCTTCCTCCACTGACTCCGATGACATTTCTGACTCCATAAGCATTTCTTATCACTCCATCTACCTCCTGCAGCAAACCATCCTTCCACCTCCATCAATGAGAAGAGATCTGGGAGGGTCCACTAACTTTGATACTTGTGATGAGCCTTTGCTAGCAGCAGTGTTAGGTAAAGGCCAAACAATCCAATGATATGGTGATATATTAGACAATTCTGTTGTTAATTCATATGACAGGACTACGTAGGGTAAAAAAAATAGGGGACAATTATATTATAAGACAACAAAATCATCATATACAATATTTGGATTCAAGACTTACCAATTCTGGCACCTTATCTGAATGGAGCTCCCTGGCTGGTGGGCCTGTCCTCCATGATAACATAGACATATAGCAGGAGGGACACACTGTCCACTTTCATCCAGGACCAGGCCTTCTGGACAGTTACACCCAGCCACACAGCTGCTCACTTCCTGGCATGATGCGGCTTCATTCAAGCGGAGGTCAGCGCAGGTCTTTTTGCAGGAGGTGGAGCACTCCATGTACACCTGTCCACCTGTACACTGGACAGCTAAGGAGAAGACAACTAGTCACATGACTGAAGACCCCCCAACAAACCACCTCTGAAGAGTAGAAGATCCTCACAGAGGTGACATCAGAGAGTACAAGGGACCCCCATTGGTGCTTAGAAGGTTTAATGGAGAATTACTGGTGAAGATCTAAGCAGATCTGAGACTTACGGCAGAAGGTCTTGTTCCTCCAGTTCACTACGGTTCCCTCCTGGGCACACTGCCTGGCATATGCCGACACAGCGCTACACAGACAATCCTTACTGGATGAACAGCCACAAACGTCATACAGACAAAGCTGATGGAACGGTTCCCACTCCACCACGTCGTGACACACCTGGGAGCCAGAAAACAGAAAACGTACAAGAATCATCGTAAAGCCGGTCAACTGCTGACCGAATAATGCATCCATATCCAACAATAGAGTCAACAATCCCTACCACCGTACCAAATACTATAGACTGGAAGGTGGTTCTCCCTACATAACTAGCCATAAAAGTCCATATAATGCTTTCTATGATAAAGACAATTACAAAACATTCGGCCAAATAAATTCTGCATCTTGTTACACAATGTATACTGTGGCAGGGGCGAAAATGGAAGTTAGAGGGCAGTTTTACAGGTAGATCACAGGATTAAAAAAGGTTTGGAGGTTTAAAGTGTCACCTAGGGCTCTTACCCATACAGTGTGAGGGGCTCCAGGACATGTGTTATGTAGAGCAACAAGACAAGCTTGGTGGTTTTCTTATGGCTTGGTAAATCCTGGTTTGGGTCCTGGAGCTGGAAGGCTTTGGAGAAAGTTGGGAGGACTAAAGTCTCCAACCCTAGGTCCACCTGTGTGTGCTACCAGCTCCCACTGACACTGCAGCTGTGCACAATCACTTTCAGTTGGAATGTGACTGTGTGTAGGCAGGTGCAGTCTATATTCTCCACTGCAGATGGCGCTTGACCGCAGCGTCAATGTATATGGGAGAAGAAGTTGAGGAAAACCGGGTTTCTCTATGACTAAAACTGTTTTTCTCTATGACTATCGGTTACACAGGGCAGTGATCCCGTTGGATGTTCTTGTCCCATGTGACCCTGGTGGCCATCTTGGGTCAGGTAGAGTCTATTTAATACTCTGACCCAGGGTTTTGTCGTGCTTTTTGCGAGTGGCCAGTGTAGAGATAGGTTACCCGTCTGTCAGGGACAGCAGTAGAGAAAGGGAAAGGTTCCAGTGGAGAAGGGAGAGAGCTGGGACCTCTACCATCTCAGGAAGCTTCCCCTTTGGGTTGGACCGACCAGGCCACATTCTGCTACTCGTGGCAGACACTGTCGGCAACACTGAGTCTTCGGACTGCTGTCTCTACACTGCTCTGTTGTAAGTGGTCCCGGTCAGGTGAGCCTCCCCACCCGGCCTGGTTGTAGGGTTGAATTGTTTTTACTATATATTGTTTCTGGCAAACTGGGACTCTGTATGCTTACTGCCCACCACACCACGCAGCACCTATCCAACATGTGGCTCACTCCAGGAAACAGGTGAGCTTTATCCAAGATGGAAGCCAGAGCAGCTGGAGACGGTGCATGTGTGCACCAGAGTTGGTTTGAGTTTGTCTGCAGTTGTGACAGACAATGTCATAAAGCCTTTGAGGCCAGAGCAAGCCAGGAGGCTGGTATGGGGAGGGGTATTTGTTTTACTGGGGAATTCTAAAATCCCCTGTGAGGGTAATCCTTTGTGTGGTGTTTGAAGCTTTTGTTTATATATAAAAGTGGCCAAGAAAGCCCTATAATGAAGATTTTGCCAGTAAACTGATGTCTACTCAGTCTAGTAGGGGTGTGATCAAGGTACAGCGTGGTGTGGCAGGCAACAAAGTCATATTGTAGAAAGGTTCAACATAACTAATTCAGGGCCGGCTGGTGGGCACACTCGCCTGGAGCCACTTATGAACTGTAGCAGCGGACTGAACTTGAACATGCTGACGACGTCTACAACGAGGAGCAGAATGCAGCCTGGCCGGTCCACACCCAAAGGAGAGACTTCCTGAAGAGATGTAGACAAGGTCTCTGCACTGTCCCTACCCCTCTGAAACCTCTCCTTGCCTCTAAGCACTGTTTCTGTCAGACGGGGATTCTGTCCCTATGCTAGCCACTCGCATAAAGTGCACCAAACCCGGGAGCCCGAGTCTTAAATAGACTCTATCTGACCCAAGATGTCCGGCTGAAGTCACATGGGGCACCAGCGTCCATTCGGACCACAGGAAGTCATAGAACAGTCAAGTTCCCCACAACTTCCTTATCCTCCTGCGCCATCTGCAGAGTGGAGTACAGACTGCACCTACCTATATGGGGATCTACCAATGTTACTGGAAGGGGAGGACTGGGGGACTGGGCCAGAACTAATATGATATCTTGGACTGGTGGCCCTGAGTGAAGATATTTCACCACAGAGACTTCGATCAGAGGTGGACCCAAGGCTAGTGGCACCTGGTGGTCATTACTAAGCTATCTGCCCCCCATTCAGACCTGTTATCATAGCACCTGCAGAGGGAATTCTTCTGGTGCCAACTTCCTTCTTGGCTCTAAGATGTCATGTGACCAAATGTCGAGCGCCCCAAAGTGATGTGATGCTGGAAGAGTGTGTCATAAAGAAACACCCACCAATCACATGGGCACCATGGCACACTTTGCATTGTACATTTTCTTTATGTCCCTACCATGAGAGGACTGGTTAGTTGTGTTTGCCTCCGCAGGCTAAAGGTTTCCTGTCCTCCCAATGAAAAGGGCTCTGTGGGTCTAATGTGGCCAATTTGTACACGAAGGGCGCAAAGCACCACAATGCAATGCCCAATGTCAAAATTTCACATTTCAGACACCCCCAACACAGTGGGGTCCAGGTACTCCCCCCACAGCCCGGCTGAGGAAACACCAATCCGGTGTAGCAGTGAGGAATCTCGATTGAAGTGATGGATGGAAGAAGGAAAAATTCACATAGTTAAGCAAAATGGGTTAGACGTTTCTCAGCAGTGCTGAAGAAAAGACGTTTTTGTTTGCTAGTGTCCCGTCCTCCCTGTAGGCGGCAGTACAACCCGACTAGTAATCTACCCCATGTGGGCTTTTCTGGTCTCCCCTCAGTCACTGAATTCCGTCTCTCCTAATAATCACTAGCAGTGTGACCGCATACCTGGAACACTGAGCTTGAGATGACCGCATACCTGGAACACTGAGCTTGAGATGACCGCACACATGTCCTCTGCAAATTCTCTGCGCTGCGTGTACGTCCCACACGGGTCAAACCTGACAGACCCCACGTCCGGGCACTCCGCCGACACCTTAAACTTATTGGCGAAGGCTGCGGCGCTGGTCTCAATGTCGCCCTCTGAGGTGGTGAAGTCATCATTGTGGTTCCAGTTGTAGGTGCCGCACAGGCCGCGAACCTTGACAAGAAAAGGAAAGGTGACTTCATGGATTTGTGCGCTGGACCCCCTATTATTATATCTGATCTTCCTCCACCAGGCTTCTCTCATGGTATACATAGACACAAATTCATTTCCCCCATACACCACAGAGATGATCTATGATGGAGAGTCGTGGTAAATCTCATCATATATACGGACACATATTCATCACCACTGACCCCAGAGATGACCTATTATAAAATATCTCATCATATATAAGGACACATATTTATCCCCCAGATACAAGACAGAGAGGACCTATGATGGAGAGTCATAGTATATCTCATCATATACAGCAGTGGTCTATAAACCTTCTACATAAAGGGCCAACTTACTGTCCGTCAGACTTTAGGGGGCCATACTGTGACTAGTGGGAGTAGAATATGTCCCACCGTTGGCATTAGGATGAGTGATAGTGCCCCATCATTGGTATTGGGGGGAGTAATCGTGCCCCATCATTGGTATCAGTGGGAGGAATAGTGCCCCATCATTGGTATCAGTGGGAGGAATAGTGCCCCATCATTGGTGTCAGTGGGAGGAATAGTGCCCCATCATTGGTGTCAGTGGGAGGAATAGTGCCCCATCATTGGTGTCAGTGGGAGGAATAGTGCCCCATCATTGGTATCAGTGGAATGAATAGTGCCCCATCATTGGTATCAGTGGGAGGAATAGTGCCCCATCATTGATGTCAGTGGGAGGAATAGTGCCCCATCATTGGTATTAGGGGGAGGAATAGTGCCCCATCTTTGGTGTCAATGAAAGGAATATTGCCCGATTGTTGGTGTCGGTGGAAGAAATAGTGCCCCATTACTGGTGTGAAAGATGAAACACGGTTGCATTCCCCCACCCTTAAACAGTTTCTGCCCCCCCCCCCAAAAGAAAAAATCCTTCTGGCTCATTCATTAGACAGACTGGCTCCTGAATTTCACCCCTGCTTTGATGAGTTCATCCAGTAAAGAGCTAAAAGAACGATCTCTCACGAAGAATTCTTACATTGGTGCACCACTAACCAACACTTAATCCTGATTGCCCGGCAGATCTGGATAGAAGGGGTTACCTAAGACATAACCTGCCTAGCATCCAGCACCGCATACATTCCAACACAATGGTCATCTGATTGACACAATTAAGTTGAGTTGCAACACCAGCAGCCACCAAATCCCTACTTAGGGATTGAGACCATTCAGCCGAAGCCTTGGAACTGAAAATGGCGGATGAGTGGAATGACAGATTCCACCAAGGAGAAGATGGATCGGTCAATGGGAGGAATGGCAGATCCCATCAAGTCGAAGATGGATCGTCAATGGGAGGAATGGACGATCCCACCAAGAAGATGGATCAGTTAATGGGAGGAATGGCAGATTCCACGAAGGAGAAAATGGATCGGTCAATGGGAGGAATGGCAGATCCCACCAACGAGAAGATGGATTGGTCAACGGGGAGAATGGCAGATCCCACCAAGGGGAAGATGGATTGGTCAATGGGAGGAATGGCAGATCCCATCAAGTAGAAGATGGATCGTCAATGGGAGGAATGGACGATCCCACCAAGGAGAAGATGGATCAGTTAAAGGGAGGAATGGCAGATTCCACGAAGGAGAAAATGGATCGGTCAATGGGAGGAATGGCAGATCCCACCAATGAGAAGATGGATCATTCAATGGGAGGAATGGACGATCCCACCAAGGAGAAGATACATCATTCAATAGGAGGAATGGCAGATCCCACAAAGGAACCAAGGAGAAGATGGATCATTCAATAGGAGGAATGGCAGATCCCACCAAGGAACCAAGGAGAAGATGGATCATTCAATGGGAGGGATGGCAGATCCCACCAAAGAGAAGATAGACCATACAATAGGAGAAATGGCAGATCCCACCAAGGAAAAGATGGATCATTCAATGGGAGGAATGGCAGATCTCACCAAGGAGAAAATGGATCAGTCAATGGGAGGAATGGCAGATCCCACCAAGGAGAAGATGGATCATTCAGTGGGAGGAATGGCAGATCCCACCATGGAGAAGATGGATTGGTCAATCACTTCCAACTCCTAGTCAGAGGACAGAGCATTCTCCATGGGAAGAGTGAGCACTTAATTATTACTAGACACGAGTTGCTTGATATCATTGAGCTGTGTCCCTCAATAAACGATGTAGAAATTATCATAAGTTTGTATGTAGTGACCAAATAATAACCCAGAGAAAAGGAAACAAGCTGGCAAAAAAATATAAAGACACGCTATCCTTGGGGCGGTTCACAGTCAGTAAGGTGGAGTTCCTCTATTTTCCAATGCTGTGTGGTGTGTTATAAAGAGGGTGGAGGGAGATGTTCCAGTATTTGAGGGCTATCCAAATCTTGGGGGGACTGGGAGATATAATTGGGGTACAGATACCATGAAGACAGGATAACCTGGCAATGTCCACTCTGTTTTCACTTTATTCACAGTCCTTCTATGACAATGAGATCCAGCAACAATCAATAACCACTACATGTGACGAGTGTAGTTCCTCCCTACCTCTGTGGGTGGAGCTTTACCTTGTTTGCGAATGCTGGCTGCAGAGTGATATACGCAGCAGGAAATTCCATATTCCAGAGGAGATAAGCCCCAAATGTCTGTAGGAGGAGGAAGGAGGAGGAGACACTTCTGACGGACAGGTCGGGGCTCAGGAAAGGCAGTGTAACCTCCTGTCCATTCACTGTGGGGGGTCCTGCATGGAAAGAAGATACGTCTGTCATGATTATAAACTGTTCAGGTGAATTGTAGTGAGGAAAATCTCATCACTCTGATTTCAACCCAACAAGACTCTTATTGTCCCCATTCTGGGGGACCTTGGAATAACCCCAATCTGGGGGAGGGTTACCTGAGACATGAAGTGTGACTGAAGTCTTGTGTGCAGTGATGGTGATGGTGCGCAGACAGCTGACGGATCCCTGACTTCCACAGGCCTGGTTGTCCGCTGTGATGAGGAGCTTCCCATCCACATAATCCTGAAGAGAAGAGAAAGAATGAGCCTTCACCTGGGACATCCCAAATCCTCTAAGCATCTGTCAGTTGGGTCAAAAACGATGGGCCTCCACCTGGGGCAATTCAAACACTCTACACATCTGTTAGTCCAGTCTAAACGATGGGCCTCCACCTGGGACACTTCAAGCACTCTACACATCTGTTAGTCGGGTCTAAACGATGGGCCTTCACCTGGGACACTTCAAGCACTCTACACATCTGTTAGTCCGGTCTAAACGATGGGCCTCCACCTGGGACACTTCAAACACTCTACACATCTGTTAGTCCGGTCTAAAAGATGGGCCTCCATCTGGGACACTTCAAGCACTCTACACATCTGTTAGTCCGGTCTAAACGATGGGCCTCCACCTGGGACACTTCAAACACTCTACACATCTGTTAGTCCGGTCTAAAAGATGGGCCTCCATCTGGGACACTTCAAACACTCTACACAGCTGTTAGTCCGGTCTAAACAATGGGCCTCAACTTGGGACACTTCAAACACTCTACACATCTGTTAGTCCGGTCTAAACGATGGGCCTCCACCTGGGACACTTCAAACATTCTACACATCTGTTAGTCTGGTCTAAACGATGGGCCTCCACCTGGGACACTTCAAACACTCTACACATCTGTTGGTCCGGTCTAAATGATGGGCCTCCACCTGGGACACTTCAAACATTCTACACATCTGTTAGTCTGGTCTAAACGATGGGCCTCCACCTGGGACACTTCAAACACTCTACTCATCTGTTAGTCTGGTCTAAACGATGGGCCTCCACCTGGGTCACCCCAAACCCTCTACATACCTGTTCAGGTGATAAAGCTATGTACTTGAGGCTCAGAAACATTTCAACTGCTGTTAATGCCTTGGACAGACAGCACCATGTATGTCAGTTTTTATTTTGGCCAGAGCTCCACTTTTACTGTAGTCAAACATTGATACATTGCTGACAGTGGTGATGACATACCTGCACCAAGATGTAGCCGCACTGCCCATGGAATGAGAATCTTCTCCGATCGAATGTGACATAATGGGGGTCCCCGAGCACCGAGCACTCTGCAGAGCACTTCTCTCGAGAGCAGCGCCATCGTCCGCCCCGACACACACTGCAATGAGGAGGAAAGCATTGTGAGGATCCCGGAATATCCAAATCTGTCCTCATCAGAAGGCCCCGAAGGGGCACATGGGATGGATTACCTGACATCAACCAATCACAGCCTGAGTCTGAATCTGGGACATCACAGACGGGACGTGTTTCAGACACTCCATATTCATATAAAACGGGATCTGATAGATTGGGATCTGTCTGATCTGGCAGTGAGGTCATTGTAGTTATCAATAGACCATCTGTAATCACCACTGAGTGTAACTGTAATGCCGCGTACAGATGATCGGAATTTCCGACAACCAAACCGTGGTATTATGGTGTGAGTACGGTTGGTGGTACTATGGTGTGAGTACGGTTGGTGGTATTATGGTGTGAGTACGGTTGGTGGTATTATGGTGTGAGTACGGTTGGCGGTATTATGATGTGAGTACGGTTGGTGGTATTATGGTGTGAGTACGGTTGGGGGTATTATGGTGGGAGTACGGTTGGTGGTATTATGGTGGGAGTACGGTTGGGGGTATTATGGTGTGAGTACGGTTGGGGGTATTATGGTGGGAGTACGGTTGGTGGTATTATGGTGTGAGTACGGTTGGCGGTATTATGGTGTGAGTACGGTTGGCGGTATTATGATGTGAGTACGGTTGGTGGTATTATGGTGTGAGTACGGTTGGGGGTATTATGGTGGGAGTACGGTTGGTGGTATTATGGTGGGAGTACGGTTGGGGGTATTATGGTGTGAGTACGGTTGGGGGTATTATGGTGGGAGTACAGTTGGTGGTAATATGGTGTGAGTACGGTTGGTGGTATTATGGTGTGAGTACCGTTGGGGGTATTATGGTGTGAGTACGGTTGGTGGTATTATGGTGTGAGTACGGTTGGGGGTATTATGGTGTGAGTAAGGTTTGCAGTATTATGGTGTGAGTACGGTTGGTGGTATTATGGTAGGAGTACGGTTGGTGGTATTATGGTGTGAGTACGGTTGGTGGTATTATGGTGTGAGTACGGTTGGTGGTATTATGGTGTGAGTACGGTTGGTGGTATTATGGTGTGAGTACGCTTGGTGGTATTATGGTGTGAGTACGGTTGGTGGTATTATGGTGTGAGTACGGTTGGTGGTATTATGGTGTGGGTACGGTTGGTGGTATTATGGTGGGAGTACGATTGGTGGTTTTATGGTGGGAGTACGGTTGGTGGTATTATGGTGTGAGTACGGTTTGCGGTATTATGGTGTGAGCACGGTTGGGGGTATTATGGTGTGAGTGCGGTTGGTGGTATTATGGTGGGAGTACGGTTGGCGGTATTATGGTGGGAGTATGGTTGGCGGTATTATGGTGGGAGTACGGTTGGCGGTATTATGGTGTGAGTGCGGTTGGTGGTATTATGGTGTTAGTGCGGTTGGTGGTATTATGGTGTGAGTACGGTTGGTGGTATTATGGTGTGAGTACGGTTGGGGGTATTATGGTGGGAGTACGGTTGGCGGTATTATGGTTTCGAGTGCGGTTGGAGGTATTATGGTGTGAGTACGATTGGTGGTATTATGGTGTGAGTACGGTTGGGGGTATTATGGTGGGAGTACAGTTGGCGGTATTATGGTGTGAGTACGGTTGGCGGTATTATGATGCGAGTACGGTTGGTGGTATTATGGTGTGAGTACGGTTGGTGGTATTATGGTGTGAGTACGGTTGGTGGTATTATGGTGTGAGTACGGTTGGTGGTATTATGGTGTGAGTACGGTTGGGGGTATTATGGTGGGAGTACAGTTGGGGGTATTGTGGTGGGAGTACGGTTGGTGTATTATGGTGTGAGTACGGTTGGTGGTATTATGGTGGGAGTATGGTTGGGGGTATTTGGTGGGAGTACGGTTGGGGGTATTATGGTGGGTCTCTACGCCAGTCTTTATCAACCTTTTCAACACAGAGGAACCCTTGAAATAACTTTCCCGTCTCAGGGAACCCTCTGCTAACAATGACTTCATCTACAACTCCTGAATACAGTGTGATGGTGACTGGGAAGAATGTTCCTTACACTTGTGGACTTCGGAAAGAATTACCCCTTTACAGATAGCTAAAAGATCATTGGTGCCAGTGGGAACTTACTCCATATTGTCAAACGTATTGGGACGCCTGCCTTTACACGCACATGACCTTTAATGACATCCCAGTCTTAGTCCGTAGGGTTCAATATTGAGTTGGCCCACCCTTTGAAGAGTAAAGGCAGGCGTCCCAATACTTTTGACATTATAGTGTGTCTGAGAGGCAGAAATTGCTTGTTGCTAAAGGAACCCCTACAACCTCTGGAGAAACCTTGGTTGAGAAACCCTGCTCTACGCCGAGTAATGAGTATTAATGAGTACTCTGCTACACACCGGGGACAGATCATCTCTGACCGCCAGCAATGTGGGGGGACACGTTGCCTGGCCCTAACGTTGGACATCTGTCTCTAGGTGTAGGCGGAGACGTGGAAAGGAGCTCACCATTGGTTACACCTCTGCTGTCATAGCAACCAGTCAAAGAAGATGAAATATGAGACTTACAGAGCTTCATCCTCCACAAATTCCTAGAAAGGTCCTCTCATAATGGCAGCAAAACAAGGAGAAGTGGGAAGTATTATCATTATATCAATAGACAGGAGCAGGGAGGACCATTAACATCCTCCTGAGAAAGGAGCTCACCATTGGTTACATCTCTGGCGGATGGTCTCCTCGGGGGCGTATCTCTGTCTCCGGTGGTAACACGGACACGCCTCCTCCCGCACACACACGCCGTCCTCCAAGTACAGCCCGGCCGGACACTCGCACCCACTGAC
Organism: Lithobates clamitans; assembly: GCA_037952925.1. Taxonomy (NCBI): domain Eukaryota; kingdom Metazoa; phylum Chordata; class Amphibia; order Anura; family Ranidae; genus Lithobates; species Lithobates clamitans. The sequence continues at coordinate 93,077 of JBBGZY010002877.1, read as the reverse complement.
ACACTCGTCCCGGCACTGACCATCATCGGAACTCCCCACCGAGGCGCAGCTGGCCGGACAGGAGGACACGCAGTCCGAGTACTGCTTACCCATCATGCACTCCTTCTCTGCGGAGGACAAAAGATGGTCAAGAGGTCATCTACACCAGAACTGGGGGGGTTAGCTGTATCTGGGGGAATGTTACCATAGCAACCAGTCAAAGAAGATGAAATGTGAGACTTACAGAGCTTCATCCTCCACAAATTCCCCCAAAAAAGGTCCTCTCATTATGGCAGCAAAACAAAGAGAAGCAGGAAGTATTATCAATATATCAGCAGACAGGAGGAGGGAAAACTAGAAGGACTATCATAATATCTACAGACAGAAGCAGGGAGGATCATTATCAACAGACAGGAGCAAGAAGGACTATCATAATATCAGCAGACAGGAGGAGGAAGAACTGGAACTATCATTATATCTTCAGACAGACGTAGGGAGGAGCATTATCAGCAGACAGGAGCAAGAAGGACTATCTTATAATATCAGCAGACAGGAGGAGGAAGAACTGGAACTATCATTATATCTTCAGACAGAAGGATTCTGGGTATTGGTGACACCATGTGACCCCGCCCCTAGAACACACCACAGAAGCCGGCCCTCCTCCAGGTGATGGTGATCTTGTGTTGGGCGCACTCCCGGGCGTAGCTGGTGAAGGTTTGGCACACGGCAGACGTCCTGTTCCGCGCAGGCGCTGCGTCCTGACAATACGAGTACAGACAGGTGTCGTAGAAACTGCTGGGGTCCACCTTAAAAGGGGAGGGACAGATTAGGTCATATGACAGCACCGTTTCCATCCAGCAGAAATTTCCCAGAATCCCTCTGGCCTTACCTTGTGGTGGCACTGACTGAAGGGGGCGCTCAGGAGCTTCTCACACACAAGCTCCGCCTCCTTCCTGAGGGCGTGTCTCCCGGGGAGGTCACAGCTGTGCCCGACCTCTGCCACGTCATCACATGACCTCTGGGTACAAAGCAAGACAGTCAGTGACCAAAACCCACCATATTGACACAACTGGGGTCACCTGACCACAAGCGCCTCCCACTGGGTCACATGATAACCCGCCCACTGCTGGCCTCCGCAGCACAGGTTCACTTTACCCCTTCTCCCCTAGTAATCTCCTGAATGGTGGGGCAAGTGGACCCCATCAGCCAATCAGCTTTCACTATCCTGCCATCACCTGACATCACTGACTGCTGATTGGTCACTGAATCTGCCCCAAAGTCTGAAGGTATTGCACAGGTCACGTGACCCTCACCTGGATGCCGACCTCCCGGACTCTCCAGGAATTGCCAAACGCTGCGACATTTGAAGAAAGACCGCCCCCGGAGCGGGTGAAATCATCTGCCAGGAATGAATATTGATTAGTATTTATAAACCCGAACAATAGTTCATCAGAAGTGATTCCTTATATCAGATCAATACGCACAATACCTGATGATCCTGCCAGAAATCCAGTGAGCTGAATTATCAGTTCCATTCTTCCCAGCAGTCTCTGAGGAATACAGACCACCTCCCATTATGCCTAGTAGATGAGGAGAGGAGGGGGTGTCCTGTAGTCCTGTCCTGGGGTGACAACACTACGCTCCCCCATAGACATAGTACAGTAGGCGAGGTCACCTTAGGACAGGAAGTGTGTGACTGGCAGGATCACCAGGTGAAATCCTGAAAAAAGGAATGCAGCCACCACTAAGGAGGGGTGAGATGGAACATTCTTCTTTAGACTGCACTCTGATCTGACTCTGATTGTGAGAGAGACCTGAAGAACGGGGGTTGGTATACCGATCTGGCAAGGGTAGGCTATTGGAACTAAAAGGAACCTTCAGGCACTGAGCTTTACAGAGGGCGTTCTCCAGTGCCACATTGGTGAAAGTTGGCTGTTGAGTTCTTTCCAGGTCCAAAGCCCCAGATTTTGTGTCAGTATTTCCCCTGACTCTGAAGATTCAGCTCTGGCCACGTCTCTGAAGACTCAGCTCTGGCCACGTCTCTGAGAACTCACCTCTGGTCCTGTCTCTGAGAACTCAGCTCTGGTCCTGTCTCTGAGAACTCAGCTCTGGTCCTGACTCTGAAGACGCAGCTCTGGCCACGTCTCTGAGAACTCAGCTCTGGTCCTGTCTCTGAGAACTCAGCTCTGGTCCTGTCTCTGAGAACTCAGCTCTGGTCCTGTCTCTGAGAACTCAGCTCTGGTCCTGTCTCTGAGAACTCAGCTCTGGTCCTGTCTCTGAGAACTCAGCTCTGGTCCTGTCTCTGAGAACTCAGCTCTGGTCCTGTCTCTGAGAACTCAGCTCTGGTCCTGTCTCTGAGAACTCAGCTCTGGTCCTGTCTCTGAGAACTCAGCTCTGGTCCTGTCTCTGAGAACTCAGCTCTGTTCCTGTCTCTGAAGACTCAGTTCTCTTCCTGACTCTGAAGATGCAGCTCTGGCCCTGTCTCTGAGAACTCAGCTCTGGTCCTGTCTCTGAGAACTCAGCTCTGGTCCTGTCTCTGAGAACTCAGCTCTGGTCCTGTCTCTGAGAACTCAGCTCTGGTCCTGTCTCTGAGAACTCAGCTTTGGTCCTGTCTCTGAGAACTCAGCTTTGGTCCTGTCTCTGAGAACTCAGCTCTGGTCCTGTCTCTGAGAACTCAGCTCTGGTCCTGTCTCTGAGAACTCAGCTCTGGTCCTGTCTCTGAGAACTCAGCTCTGGCCACGTCTCTGAGAACTCAGCTCTGGTCCTGTCTCTGAGAACTCAGCTCTGGTCCTGTCTCTGAGAACTCAGCTCTGGTCCTGTCTCTGAAGACGCAGCTCTGGTCCTATCTCTGAAGACGCAGCTCTTGTCCTATCTCTGAAGACTCAGATCTGGTCCTTTCTCTAAGAACTCAGCTCTGGTCCTGTCTATGAAGACACAGCTCTGGTCCTGTCTCTGAAGACGCAGCTCTGGTCCTGCCTCTGAGAACTAAGCACTGGTACTGTCTCTGAGAACTCAGCTCTGGTCCTGTCTCTGAGAACTCAGCTCTGGTCCTGTCTCTGAGAACTCAGCTCTGGTCCTGTCGCCAAAGACTCAGCTCTGGTCCTGTCTCCAAAGACTCAGCTCTGGTCCTGTCTCCAAAGACTCAGCTCTGGTCCTGTCTCCAAAGACTCAGCTCTGGTCCTGTCTCCAAAGACTCAGCTCTGGCCCTGTCTCCAAAGACTCAGCTCTGGCCCTGTCTCCAAAGACTCAGCTCTGGCCCTGTCTCCGAAGACTCAGCTCTGGCCCTGTCTCCGAAGACTCAGCTCTGGCCCTGTCTCCGAAGACTCAGCTCTGGCCCTGTCTCCGAAGACTCAGCTCTGGCCCTGTCTCCGAAGACTCAGCTCTGGCCCTGTCTCCGAAGACTCAGCTCTGGCCCTGTCTCCGAAGACTCAGCTCTGGCCCTGTCTCCGAAGACTCAGCTCTGGCCCTGTCTCCGAAGACTCAGCTCTGGCCCTGTCTCCGAAGACTCAGCTCTGGCCCTGTCTCCGAAGACTCAGCTCTGGCCCTGTCTCCGAAGACTCAGCTCTGGCCCTGTCTCCGAAGACTCAGCTCTGGCCCTGTCTCCGAAGACTCAGCTCTGGCCCTGTCTCCGAAGACTCAGCTCTGGCCCTGTCTCCGAAGACTCAGCTCTGGCCCTGTCTCCGAAGACTCAGCTCTGGCCCTGTCTCCGAAGACTCAGCTCTGGCCCTGTCTCCGAAGACTCAGCTCTGGCCCTGTCTCCGAAGACTCAGCTCTGGCCCTGTCTCCGAAGACTCAGCTCTGGCCCTGTCTCCGAAGACTCAGCTCTGGCCCTGTCTCCGAAGACTCAGCTCTGGCCCTGTCTCCGAAGACTCAGCTCTGGCCCTGTCTCCGAAGACTCAGCTCTGGCCCTGTCTCCGAAGACTCAGCTCTGGCCCTGTCTCCGAAGACTCAGCTCTGGCCCTGTCTCCGAAGACTCAGCTCTGGCCCTGTCTCCGAAGACTCAGCTCTGGCCCTGTCTCCGAAGACTCAGCTCTGGCCCTGTCTCCGAAGACTCAGCTCTGGCCCTGTCTCCGAAGACTCAGCTCTGGCCCTGTCTCCGAAGACTCAGCTCTGGCCCTGTCTCCGAAGACTCAGCTCTGGCCCTGTCTCCGAAGACTCAGCTCTGGCCCTGTCTCCGAAGACTCAGCTCTGGCCCTGTCTCCGAAGACTCAGCTCTGGCCCTGTCTCCGAAGACTCAGCTCTGGCCCTGTCTCCGAAGACTCAGCTCTGGCCCTGTCTCCGAAGACTCAGCTCTGGCCCTGTCTCCGAAGACTCAGCTCTGGCCCTGTCTCCGAAGACTCAGCTCTGGCCCTGTCTCCGAAGACTCAGCTCTGGCCCTGTCTCCGAAGACTCAGCTCTGGCCCTGTCTCCGAAGACTCAGCTCTGGCCCTGTCTCCGAAGACTCAGCTCTGGCCCTGTCTCCGAAGACTCAGCTCTGGCCCTGTCTCCGAAGACTCAGCTCTGGCCCTGTCTCCGAAGACTCAGCTCTGGCCCTGTCTCCGAAGACTCAGCTCTGGCCCTGTCTCCGAAGACTCAGCTCTGGCCCTGTCTCCGAAGACTCAGCTCTGGCCCTGTCTCCGAAGACTCAGCTCTGTCTCTGAAGATTCAGCTCTGGTCCTGTTTTTAAAGACTAAGCTCTTGTCCTGTCTCTGAAGACTGCTCTGGTCCTGTCTCTGAGAACTCAGCTCTGGTTCTGTCGCCAAAGACTCAGCTCTGGTTCTGTCTCCAAAGACTCAGCTCTGGCCCTGTCTCCGAAGACTCAGCTCTGGCCCTGTCTCCGAAGACTCAGCTCTGGCCCTGTCTCCGAAGACTCAGCTCTGGCCCTGTCTCCGAAGACTCAGCTCTGGCCCTGTCTCCGAAGACTCAGCTCTGGCCCTGTCTCCGAAGACTCAGCTCTGGCCCTGTCTCCGAAGACTCAGCTCTGGCCCTGTCTCCGAAGACTCAGCTCTGGCCCTGTCTCCGAAGACTCAGCTCTGGCCCTGTCTCCGAAGACTCAGCTCTGGCCCTGTCTCCGAAGACTCAGCTCTGGCCCTGTCTCCGAAGACTCAGCTCTGGCCCTGTCTCCGAAGACTCAGCTCTGGCCCTGTCTCCGAAGACTCAGCTCTGGCCCTGTCTCCGAAGACTCAGCTCTGGCCCTGTCTCCGAAGACTCAGCTCTGGCCCTGTCTCCGAAGACTCAGCTCTGGCCCTGTCTCCGAAGACTCAGCTCTGGCCCTGTCTCCGAAGACTCAGCTCTGGCCCTGTCTCCGAAGACTCAGCTCTGGCCCTGTCTCCGAAGACTCAGCTCTGGCCCTGTCTCCGAAGACTCAGCTCTGGCCCTGTCTCCGAAGACTCAGCTCTGGCCCTGTCTCCGAAGACTCAGCTCTGGCCCTGTCTCCGAAGACTCAGCTCTGGCCCTGTCTCCGAAGACTCAGCTCTGGCCCTGTCTCCGAAGACTCAGCTCTGGCCCTGTCTCCGAAGACTCAGCTCTGGCCCTGTCTCTGAAGACTCAGCTCTGTCTCTGAAGATTCAGCTCTGGTCCTGTTTTTAAAGACTAAGCTCTTGTCCTGTCTCTGAAGACTGCTCTGGTCCTGTCTCTGAAGACTCGGCTCTGGTCCTGTCTCTGAGGACTCGGCTCTGGTCCTGTCTCTGAGGACTCGGCTCTGGTCCTGTCTCTGAGGACTCGGCTCTGGTCCTGTCTCTGAGGACTCGGCTCTGGTCCTGTCTCTGAGGACTCGGCTCTGGTCCTGTCTCTGAGGACTCGGCTCTGGTCCTGTCTCTGAGGACTCGGCTCTGGTCCTGTCTCTGAGGACTCGGCTCTGGTCCTGTCTCTGAGGACTCAGCTCTGGTCCTGTGTCTGAAGACTTGGCTCTGGTCCTGTGTCTGAAGACTTGGCTCTGGTCCTGTCTCTAAGGATTTGGCTCTGGTCCCGTCTCTGAAGACTCATGTCTGGCCATGTCTCTGAAGACTTGGCTCTGGCTCTGTCTCTGAAGACTCGGCTTTGGTTCTGTCTCTGAAGTCCATGTACAGTCAGTATACAGAACATTGATCTCCACCACTGCCGCACCAGTATATGGAACCACTATCAGTATATGATCAGTATATGGAGCACTGATCTCCACCACTGCTGGACCAGTATATGAAGACACTATTAGTATATGAGTGGTATATGGAGCACTAATAGTCCACCAGTGCCAAACCAGTATCACATACCCATCCTTTGGAAAATAAATTGTGATTGGAACACGTAGAAGAGGATTTGACCACAGAATGTCACAAAAGTGAGGAATAATCTCTACGGACTGATAACACCATAATTGTCCAGAGAGCACAGCCCCCTACAAAGCGGTACCTTCCGTATTGTCATTGTAGATTCCACAGAGCCCATTGGTCCTGTGCTGGAGGTCAGACGTCACCGTCACATAGACATTGTTTCCGCCATCAAACTTCACCCGCACTCCAAGACCACTCTCTACGAAGATGAAATCGCCCAGCCAGAGGATATTAATTCCTGATGGAAAGAAGACAATATGAGGTACTCCTGAAAACCAGTGCTCCCGGGTCCACAGTCTTCCCCAGCCTTGAGGAACAGGTGGCAGCTAAATGGAACTCATAACTGCTCCCCAAAAGGAGACAGGCCGCACTCCAATGATATTACCATATCACCACGGATGAAGCTTTATTGTTCCACTGAGCCCTCAACAACACAGAAGGTCCTCCCAGAACCTCCTCGCTTTGACACGTTTTACCCTAGACAGCATATTTGTAGACATCTTTGGGTGAAATGCATTAGGTGAGGAGGCTCTGGGTGGACTTTCTGTGTTCATTGTCTAGAACAATAAAGCTTTGGTAATGCTTTTGTTATCTACATGACATCAAGAGGTGAATGAATCTAAGATCTGTGAATGATAGAGGACCATTCACCATTGTAGGAGCTGCTCTACACAGAAAGGCATCTATCTCTTGGATAAAGCTTGGTAGATCGAATGTTGCTGAAATGAATGTCTTTTAAATATCTGAAGTTATTTTCACATTTCTGGAATCTTTGAGGAAATTGTTGGATGGATTTACCAGTATATTCTTTCATTGATCTGCTGGTCTGGAATCTCCATGTAGGAGAGCTCATTGTCATTCGCAGCACCCCCTGCTGTTTGTATCCCAGCCTGCATGCCCTTCATCATTGGGGAAGGGGAGTTCCCCCAAAACAAGGATCTTCCTCCCAAAGCAATGGTGCCAGGTTGATTTCTGCTCTTCCTGGTGCCCGGGATGTTCTGTCACGGTGAGTCTCATGTAACACCCCATTCCCATTGGGGCAGGTAGGCGGTTGACCCTGTCCCTGGTGAACTAGTTGAAAGGGACGCCTTTAGATTAAGTCCATATATGGACAATGATGTCACGGAAAACCCCAACTCAGATCTCCCTGATCATATAAAACTATGCATGTGACAGGGGACCCCTCTCAAAGCACCCGTTAATGTTGAAGGACATGTGGGCCACTATTTATATTTATTGGGGTGCTGAACACTCAATGCTACTTAGGTATTGGTGACACCAGACCACATGCCTGACAAGATCATCGCACAAAGCCACCTCCAATCACATGGCCAACTGACCACCACTCACCATTCTGCAGATGGGGGTCTCCATCCGGTATAACAATGTCATTAACCGTCACCGAGCGCCCTTTCACCACGACCTGCTCCAACCCCAATAGCATTCGGAGAGTCTGAGGGGACAAGAGCACACGCAAAGTATGAGAGGTCCCCAATACTATTGCACACATACCACCTACTGCAGTCACACAATGTTTTCCCCATATCATCTACAGGTAGGTATATGTAGTACTGCAGTCTCACATTGCACCCCCTCCCCTGTATCATCTACAGGTAGGTACATGTAGTACTGCAGTGACACAATCCCCTCTGTAACCCTGACACCTCCAGTCCGTGGGTCACCTTGGGGCATAGTCCAGGATCGGGGCACGGCTCTCCGGAGATGAAGATGGCCCAGTTGCCATCGATGGAGGATGCCAGGTTATAGACGCAGTTCCCGGGGAAGTTGAAGTGTTTCCCATCAAAGGAGCGATAGTGGAAGCCGCCCCACGTCACACAGGTGGCAAAGAACCTCCTCGTCTGTGGAGGACCCCCCAGGAGGGCTACGGAGAGGTATGGCTTCATCAGGAAGGGTGCTGCCAAATCTGTCAGTAGAAGGAGAGATACAAAGTCAGGGAATAGCCACATTCAACTCACACTTCATTACCCAACACTCACAATACTCTGTGTGGTCAGAGAGCGCTCAGTCCTGGGATGATGTTTGATGAGAGGTTGGTCAGTCCCGGGATGCTTTGTGGTCAGAGTGGTCAGTCTTGGGATGATGTTTGATGAGAGGTTGGTCAGTCCCAGGATGCTTTGTGGTCAGTCTTGGGATGATGTGTGGTCAGAGAGCGGTCAGTTCTGTGTGGTCAGTACTGGTCACTCACCTGTTGGTGGCACATAGGAGCAGCTAAAGCAGGACTCGGAGGTGATGTTCTCCCAGCTGTGACCCCAGGGGTGTGTGCAGCACTCTTCCATGCTTATCAGCGTCACATTGTGAGGACTCAGAATATCCTGACAGTTCCAGGTGGAGAAACATCGACCGAGAAATCCCAACCCTGCCACACACATCCAATAAACAGAATCAATTAAAGGGACCCTTTAAGGGTTATTTATTATTTGTGTACTGCGGAAGGCGTTGTGTACGGGAACCCCAGATTTAATGGCGCCCCAGATCTGATGAAGCCCCAGATTTGATAAACCCCTGGATCAAATGAAGCCCAGGGTTTGATGGAACCCCAGGTCTGATGGAACCCCGGATTTGAAGGAGTCCCTGATCTGATGAAGCCCCCTGGATTTGATGGAGCCTCGAATATGATGGAGCCTTGGATCTGATGGGGCCTTGTATCTGATGAAGCCCTGGATCTTATTGAGCCCGAGATTTGATGGAACCCTGGATCTGATGAAGCCCCAGATCTGATGAATCCCCGGATCTGATGGAGCCCTGGATCTGTAGCTCCGTATATTGACAGAGCCCCAGATCTGATGAAGCCTTGGATCTGATAAAGCCCCAGATCTGATGAAGCCCCAGATCTGATGAAGCCCTGGATCTGATGGAGCCCAAGATCTGTTGAAGCCCCGAATCTGATAGAGCCCTGGATGTGATATGGCCCCGGATCTGTTGAAGCCCTGTATCTGATGGAGCCCCTGATCTAATGAAGCCCTAGATCTGATGGAGCCCCTGATCTAATGAAGCCCTAGATCTGATGGAGCCCCTGATCTAATGAAGCCCTAGATCTGATAGAGCCCTGGATCCGATGAAGCCCCGGATCTGATAAAGCCCCAGATCTAATGAAGCCCTGGATCTGATGAAGCCTTGGATCTGATGGAGCCCCGGATCTGATGAAGCCCTGGATCTGATGAAGCCTTGGATGTGATGTAGCCCTGGATCTGATGGACCTTTGACTGTTATAATTTAGCTCTGCTGGGCACAATTAAATGTTTGTGGTCACCTGTCCAGTGGAATGCCTCGCAATATTTCTCCTCAGTTCCTGATCTGACCTTTCATCAGATATGGGCATAGGTTACATAGTAGCATCAAGTCCATCCTATGTGTGTGATTATGTGTCAGTATTACATTGTATATCTCTGTATGTTGTGGTCATTCAGGTGTTTATCTAATAGTTTCTTGAAGCTATCAATGCTCCCCGCTGAGACCACCGCCTGTGGAAGGGAATTCCACATCCTTGCCGCTCTTACAGTAAAGAACCCTCTACGTAGTTTAAGGTTAAACCTCTTTTCTTCTAATTGTAATGAGTGGCCCCGAGTCTTATTAAACTCTCTTCTGCGAAAAAGTTTTCTCCCTATTGTGGGGTCACCAGTCCGGTATTTGTATATTGTGGGGTCACCAGTCCGGTATGTGTATATTGTGGGGTCACCAGTCCGGTATTTGTATATTGTGGGGTCACCAGTCCGGTATTTATATATTGTGGGGTCACCAGTCCGGTATTTATATATTGTGGGGTCACCAGTCCGGTATTTGTATATTGTGGGGTCACCAGTCCGGTATTTGTATATTGTGGGGTCACCAGTCCGGTATTTATATATTGTGGGGTCACCAGTCCGGTATTTGTATATTGTGGGGTCACCAGTCCGGTATTTGTATATTGTGGGGTCACCAGTCCGGTATTTGTATATTGTGGGGTCACCAGTCCGGTATTTATATATTGTGGGGTCACCAGTCCGGTATTTATATATTGTGGGGTCACCAGTCCGGTATTTATATATTGTGGGGTCACCAGTCCGGTATTTGTATATTGTGGGGTCACCAGTCCGGTATTTGTATATTGTGGGGTCACCAGTCCGGTATTTATATAATGAAATCATATCCCCTCTCAAGCGTCTCTTCTCCAGAGAGAATAAGTTCAGAGCTCACAACCTTTCCTCATAACTAAGATCCTCCAGACCCTTTATTAGCTTTGTTGCCCTTCTTTGTAGTCGCTCCATTTCCAGTACGTCCCTCCTGAGGACTGGTGCCCAGAACTGGACAGCATACTCCAGGTGCGGCCGGACCAGAGTCTTGTAGAGCGGGAGAATTATCGTTTTATCTCTGGAGTTGATCCCTTTTTAATGCCAATATTCTGTTTGCTTTGTTAGCAGCAGCTTGGCATTGCATGTCATTGCTGAGCCTATCATCTACTAGGACCCCCAGGTCCTTTTCCATCCTAGATCCCCCCAGAGGTTCTCCCCCCAGTCTATAGATTGACTTCAGATTTTTACCACCCAAATACATTATTTTACATTTTTCTACATTGAACCTCATTTGCCATGTAGTCGCCCCTCCCCCATTCATTTGTTCAGATCTTGTTGGAAGGTTTCCACATCCTGCGGAGAAGTTATTGCCCTGCTTAGCTTAGTGTTGTCTGATAAGGTGTTCCCATGCCATCACTCACCCTCAGTACAGTGGGCTCCACTCCAGCCCTCACAGCAGGCTCGTACAGTCCGGTTCCACACAGCCGGTCTGGTGCTCTGTGGTCTGGTGGGGTATGAAGATATATTTATATATTTATCTGGGCGGAGACATATCAGTGTAACCCAATGGCGGCCCTTCTACTCACTTGTAGATGTAACACATGGCGGAGGCCCCCCGCTCCATGTAATAAGTGGCGATGCCGGCGTCACCCCCATACACGCGTCTCATGGACTCCATGTCCAGCTGCCACCCCTCCAGGTTATACTGGTACATTCTGGAGCACGGGACCAGCTGCTCCCTCCGTGGGGAGACCACTTCTTCCTCCCTCACCTGCACCGTCCGCTCGCACCACCGCCTGCAGGGGGAGCACCAGGAGAAATTTACTGACACAGAGAATGGAACTGACACAGGGAATTAAAGAGGAACTCTGGGAAAAATAAAACATGACATATACGAGGCGGTCCGTGAGGGCCGTTCACACTCTGGCGTTGCCGTAATGCGTTTTCTGATCAGAGTTCCACTTTAACTTACACGGACAGTAAGTACCGGACACAGTGAGGTGAGACTTACCCGCTGCAGAAGATCGCCCTCATCCATAGCGTCAGCAGCAGCGCTGTCCTCATTGTGGGCGGATCCAACCTGTCAATCACACAGAACCTCAGATTATGTCAGCTCCTCTCCAGTATAGGTGGGCGATATGGCCGTGTTTTCCTATTATATCCTCAGATCTGTGCCCATCATCTGCTAAAGTACATTATGTATATTACCAGGAACATGTCATTATCATAGGATGACATCACACCTCCCATGTCATTATAAGACAGGAGAGACACGGGACAGACACAGGACAGACACGGGACAGACACAGGACAGACACGGGACAGACACAGGACAGGGACAAGTAAGAAATGGCACAGACATGGGACAGACATGAAAGACACGGCAAAGACACGGGATAGACATGGGACAGACATGAAACAGACACGGGACAGACATGGGATAGACATGGGATAGACATGGGACAGAGACGGGACAGACATGGGATAGACATGGGACAGACACGGCAAAGACATGGGACAGACACGAAACAGACACGGGACAGACACGGGATAGACATGGGACAGACACGGGACAGACACGGGATAGACATGGGATAGACACGGGACAGACACAGGATAGACATGGGACAGACATGGCAAAGACATGGCAAAGACATGGGACAGACACGAAACAGACACGGGACAGACACGGGACAGACACAGGATAGACATGGGATAGACATGGGATAGACACGGGACAGACATGGGACAGACACGGGATAGACATGGGATAGAGACGGGAAAGACACGGGATAGACATGGGACAGACACGAAACAGACACGGGATAGACATGGGACAGACACAGAACAGACACGGGACGTGGGTCAGACACAGGACATGGGACAGACACGGGATAGACATGTGACAGACATGGGAAAGACACGGGACAGACATGGGAAAGACATGGGATAGAGACGGGAAAGACATGGGACAGACATGGGATAGACACGGGATAGACATAGGACAGACACGAAACAGACACGGGATAGACATGGGACAGATACAAGATAGACACGGGACAGAGACCGGATAGACATGGGACAGGCACGGGACAGACACAGGACAGACACGGGATAGACATGGGAAAAACACAGGACAGACACAGGACAGACATGGGACAGACACGGGGCAGACATGGGATAGTCATGGGAAAGACACGGGACAGACACGGGATAGACATGGGATAGACACGGGACAGACATGGGAAAGACTTGGGACAGACACGAAACAGACACAGGACAGACATGAGATAGACATGGGAAAGATACGAGATAGACACGGGACAGACACGGGACAGACACAGGACAGACACGGGACGTGGGTCAGACACAGGACATGGGCCATACACGGGATAGACATGGGATAGACGCGGGATAGACATGTGACAGACATGGGAAAGACACGTGACATACATGGGACAGACTTGGGATAGACATGGGACAGACACGGCATAGACATGGGACAGACACGAAACAGACATGGGACAGACACGGGATAGACATGGGACAGACACGGGATAGACATGGGACAGACACAGGATAGACACAGGACAGACGAAGGACAGACGAAGGACAGACACGGGATAGACACGGGATAGACACGAGGTAGACATGTGACAGACATGGGAAAGACATGGGACAGACACGGGATAGACACGGGACAGACACGGGACAGACACGGGATAGACATGGGACAGAAATGGGAAAGACACGGGACAGACATGGGACAGCCACGGGACAGACACGGGATAGACAGACATGGGACAGATACGAGATAGACATGGGACAGAGACGGGATAGACATGGGACGGACACGGCATAGACATGGGATAGACACGGCATAGACATGGGATAGACACAGGACAGACATGGGACAGACACAGGACAGACACGGGACAGACGCGGAAAAGATACGGGATAGACACGGGATAGACATGGGACAGACACAGGATAGACATGGGACAGACACGTGAAAGACATGGGACAGACACGGGACAGACACAGGATAGACACAGGATAGACATGGGATAGACACGGGAGAGACACGGGACAGAGACGGGACAGACATGGGATAGACACGGGAAAGAAACGGGACAGACACGGGACAGACATGGGACAGACATGGGACAGACACAGGACAGACATAGGATAGACACGGGACAGACACAGAATAGACATGGGACAGACATGGGACAGACACAGGACAGACACGGGACAGACACAGAATAGACATGGGATAGACACGGGACAGAGACGGGATAGACACAGGACAGAGACGGGATAGACATGGGACAGAAATGGGAAAGACACGGGACAGACATGTGACAGACACGGGACAGACACAGGATAGAGACGGGAAAGAAACGGGACAGACACGGGATAGACACGGGATAGACATGGGACAGACATTGGATAGACACGGGATAGACATGGGACAGATACAAGATAGACATGGGACAGATACGAGATAGACACGGGACAGAGACCGGATAGACATGGGACAGACACGGGACAGACATGGGACAGAGACGGGATAGACATGGGACAGACACGGGATAGACATGGGATAGACACAGGATAGACATGTGACAGACACGGAACAGACATGAGATAGACATGGGAAAGACACGGGACAGACACAGGATAGACATGTGACAGACACGGGATAGACACAGGATAGACATGTGACAGACACGGGACAGACATGAGATAGACATGGGAAAGACACGGGACAGACACGGGATAGACACGGGACAGACACAGGATAGACATGTGACAGACATGGGATAGACACAGGATAGACATGTGACAGACACGGGACAGACATGAGATAGACATGGGACAGACAGGGGATGAAGACAGGAAAGACACGGGACATGGGACAGACACGGGATAGACACGGGACAAACATGAGATAGACATGGGAAAGACACGGGACAGACATGGGATAGAGACGGGAAAGACACGGGACAGACACGGGATAGACACGGGACAGACATGAGATAGATATGGGAAAGACATGGGACAGACACGGGACAGATATGGGATAGACACGGGACAGATATGGGATAGACACGGGACAGATATGGGATAGACACGGGACAGATATGGGATAGACACGGGACAGACACAGGATAGACATAGGATAGACACAGGATAGACACGGGACAGACACAGGATAGACACGTGAAAGACACGGGACAGACACAGGATAGACATGGGATAGACACGGGAAAGACACGGGACAGACACGGGACAGACACGGGACAGACACGGGACAGACACAGGATAGACATGGGATAGACACGGGAAAGACACGGGACAGACACGGGATAGATACGGGACAGACACTTGACAGACACAGGATAGACATGGGATAGACACGGGAAAGACACGGGACAGACACGGGATAGACATGGGACAGACACAGAATAGACATGGGACAGACACAGAATAGACACGGGACAGACACGGGACAGACACGGGACAGACACGGGACAGACATGGGACAGACACAGGACAGACACGGGACAGACATGGGACAGACACGGGACAGACACAGAATAGACATGGGATAGACACGGGACAGACACGGGACAGACACAGAATAGACATGGGATAGACACGGGAAAGACACGGGACAGACACGGGATAGATACGGGACAGACACAGGATAGACATGGGATAGACACGGGACAAACATGGGATAGACATGGGACAGACATGGGACAGACACGGGACAGAGACGGGATAGACACGGGACAGATACGAGATAGACACGGGACAGAGACGGGATAGACATGGGACAGAAATGGGAAAGACACGGGACAGACATGGGACAGAGACGGGACAGACATGGGATAGACACGGGAAAGAAACGGGACAGACACGGGACAGACATGGGACAGACACGGGACAGACATAGGATAGACACGGGACAGACACAGAATAGACATGGGATAGACACGGGACAGACACAGAATAGACATGGGATAGACACGGGACAGAGACGGGATAGACACGGGACAGATACGAGATAGACACGGGACAGAGACGGGATAGACATGGGACAGAAATGGGAAAGACACGGGACAGACATGTGACAGACACGGGACAGACACAGGATAGAGACGGGAAAGAAACGGGACAGACACGGGATAGACATGGGACAGACACGGGATAGACATGGGACAGATACAAGATAGACACGGGACAGAGACCGGATAGACACGGGACAGACACGGGACAGACACAGGATAGACATGGGATAGATACGAGATAGACACGGGACAGACACGGGATAGACATGGGATAGACACAGGATAGACATGTGAAAGACACGGGACAGACACGGGATAGACACGTGAAAGACACGGGACAGACACAGGATAGACATGGGATAGACACGGGAAAGACACGGGACAGACACGGGACAGACACGGGACAGACACGGGACAGACACAGGATAGACATGGGATAGACACGGGATAGATACGGGACAGACACTTGACAGACACAGGATAGACATGGGATAGACACGGGAAAGACACGGGACAGACACGGGACAGACATGGGACAGACATGGGACAGACACAGAATAGACATGGGACAGACACAGAA
This sequence comes from Lithobates clamitans, assembly GCA_037952925.1. Classification (NCBI taxonomy): domain Eukaryota; kingdom Metazoa; phylum Chordata; class Amphibia; order Anura; family Ranidae; genus Lithobates; species Lithobates clamitans. Next base: position 76,858 of record JBBGZY010002877.1, on the reverse strand, counting down.
TAGACACGGGACAGACACAGGACAGACACAGGACAGACACGGGACAGACATGGGACAGACATGGGACAGACACGGGACAGACATGGGACAGACACGGGACAGACACAGGACAGACACGGGACAGACACGGGACAGACACGGGACAGACACAGAATAGACATGGGATAGACACGGGAAAGACACGGGACAGACACGGGATAGATACGGGACAGACACAGGATAGACATGGGATAGACACGGGACAGACATGGGATAGACATGGGACAGACACGGGACAGAGACGGGATAGACACGGGACAGATACGAGATAGACACGGGACAGAGACGGGATAGACATGGGACAGAAATGGGAAAGACACGGGACAGACATGGGACAGAGACGGGACAGACATGGGATAGACACGGGAAAGAAACGGGACAGACACGGGACAGACATGGGACAGACACGGGACAGACATAGGATAGACACGGGACAGACACAGAATAGACATGGGACAGACACGGGACAGACACAGAATAGACATGGGATAGACACGGGACAGAGACGGGATAGACACGGGACAGATACGAGATAGACACGGGACAGAGACGGGATAGACATGGGACAGAAATGGGAAAGACACGGGACAGACATGTGACAGACACGGGACAGACACAGGATAGAGACGGGAAAGAAACGGGACAGACACGGGATAGACATGGGACAGACATTGGATAGACACGAAACAGACACGGGACGTGGGTCAGACACAGGACATGGGCCATACACGGGATAGACATGGGATAGACGCGGGATAGACATGTGACAGACATGGGAAAGACACGTGACATACATGGGACAGACTTGGGATAGACATGGGACAGACACGGCATAGACATGGGACAGACACGAAACAGACACGGGATAGACATGGGACAGACACGGGATAGACATGGGACAGACACAGGATAGACACAGGACAGACGAAGGACAGACGAAGGACAGACACGGGATAGACACGGGATAGACACGAGGTAGACATGTGACAGACATGGGAAAGACATGGGACAGACACGGGATAGACACGGGATAGACACGGGATAGACATAGGACAGAAATGGGAAAGACACGGGACAGACATGGGACAGCCACGGGACAGACACGGGATAGACAGACATGGGACAGATACGAGATAGACATGGGACAGAGACGGGATAGACATGGGACGGACACGGCATAGACATGGGATAGACACGGCATAGACATGGGATAGACACAGGACAGACATGGGACAGACACAGGACAGACACGGGACAGACGCGGAAAAGATACGGGATAGACACGGGATAGACATGGGACAGACACAGGATAGACATGGGACAGACACGTGAAAGACATGGGACAGACACGGGACAGACACAGGATAGACACAGGATAGACATGGGATAGACACGGGAGAGACACGGGACAGAGACGGGACAGACATGGGATAGACACGGGAAAGAAACGGGACAGACACGGGACAGACATGGGACAGACACGGGACAGACATGGGACAGACACAGGACAGACATAGGATAGACACGGGACAGACACAGAATAGACATGGGACAGACATGGGACAGACACAGGACAGACACGGGACAGACACAGAATAGACATGGGATAGACACGGGACAGAGACGGGATAGACACAGGACAGAGACGGGATAGACATGGGACAGAAATGGGAAAGACACGGGACAGACATGTGACAGACACGGGACAGACACAGGATAGAGACGGGAAAGAAACGGGACAGACACGGGATAGACACGGGATAGACATGGGACAGACATTGGATAGACACGGGATAGACATGGGACAGATACAAGATAGACATGGGACAGATACGAGATAGACACGGGACAGAGACCGGATAGACATGGGACAGACACGGGACAGACATGGGACAGAGACGGGATAGACATAGGACAGACACGGGATAGACATGGGATAGACACAGGATAGACATGTGACAGACACGGAACAGACATGAGATAGACATGGGAAAGACACGGGACAGACACAGGATAGACATGTGACAGACACGGGATAGACACAGGATAGACATGTGACAGACACGGGACAGACATGAGATAGACATGGGAAAGACACGGGACAGACACGGGATAGACACGGGACAGACACAGGATAGACATGTGACAGACATGGGATAGACACAGGATAGACATGTGACAGACACGGGACAGACATGAGATAGACATGGGACAGACAGGGGATGAAGACAGGAAAGACACGGGACATGGGACAGACACGGGATAGACACGGGACAAACATGAGATAGACATGGGAAAGACACGGGACAGACATGGGATAGAGACGGGAAAGACACGGGACAGACACGGGATAGACACGGGACAGACATGAGATAGATATGGGAAAGACATGGGACAGACACGGGACAGATATGGGATAGACACGGGACAGATATGGGATAGACACGGGACAGATATGGGATAGACACGGGACAGATATGGGATAGACACGGGACAGATGCGTAAAAGATACGGGATAGACACGGGACAGACATGAGAATGACACGGGACAGACACAGGATAGACATAGGATAGACACGGGATAGACACGGGACAGACACAGGATAGACACGTGAAAGACACGGGACAGACACAGGATAGACATGGGATAGACACGGGAAAGACACGGGACAGACACGGGACAGACACGGGACAGACACGGGACAGACACGGGACAGACACAGGATAGACATGGGATAGACACGGGAAAGACACGGGACAGACACGGGATAGATACGGGACAGACACTTGACAGACACAGGATAGACATGGGATAGACACGGGAAAGACACGGGACAGACACGGGATAGACATGGGACAGACACAGAATAGACATGGGACAGACACAGAATAGACACGGGACAGACACGGGACAGACACGGGACAGACACGGGACAGACACGGGACAGACATGGGACAGACACGGGACAGACACGGGACAGACACGGGACAGACACGGGACAGACACGGGACAGACACGGGACAGACACGGGACAGACACGGGAAAGACACGGGACAGACACGGGATAGATACGGGACAGACACAGGATAGACATGGGATAGACACGGGACAGACATGGGATAGACATGGGACAGACACGGGACAGAGACGGGATAGACACGGGACAGATACGAGATAGACACGGGACAGAGACGGGATAGACATGGGACAGAAATGGGAAAGACACGGGACAGACATGGGACAGAGACGGGACAGACATGGGATAGACACGGGAAAGAAACGGGACAGACACGGGACAGACATGGGACAGACACGGGACAGACATAGGATAGACACGGGACAGACACAGAATAGACATGGGATAGACACGGGACAGACACAGAATAGACATGGGATAGACACGGGACAGAGACGGGATAGACACGGGACAGATACGAGATAGACACGGGACAGAGACGGGATAGACATGGGACAGAAATGGGAAAGACACGGGACAGACATGTGACAGACACGGGACAGACACAGGATAGAGACGGGAAAGAAACGGGACAGACACGGGATAGACATGGGACAGACACGGGATAGACATGGGACAGATACAAGATAGACACGGGACAGAGACCGGATAGACACGGGACAGACACGGGACAGACACAGGATAGACATGGGACAGATACGAGATAGACACGGGACAGACACGGGATAGACATGGGATAGACACAGGATAGACATGTGAAAGACACGGGACAGACACGGGATAGACACGTGAAAGACACGGGACAGACACAGGATAGACATGGGACAGACACGGGACAGACACGGGACAGACACAGGATAGACATGGGATAGACACGGGAAAGACACGGGACAGACACGGGATAGATACGGGACAGACACTTGACAGACACAGGATAGACATGGGATAGACACGGGAAAGACACGGGACAGACACGGGACAGACACGGGATAGACATGGGACAGACACAGAATAGACATGGGACAGACACATTATAGACACGGGACAGACACAGGACAGACACAGGACAGACACGGGACAGACACGGGACAGACATGGGACAGACATGGGACAGACACGGGACAGACACAGGACAGACACGGGACAGACACGGGACAGACACGGGACAGACACGGGACAGACACGGGACAGACACAGAATAGACATGGGATAGACACAGGAAAGACACGGGACAGACACGGGATAGATACGGGACAGACACAGGATAGACATGGGATAGACACGGGACAGACATGGGATAGACATGGGACAGACACGGGACAGACACAGAATAGACATGGGATAGACACGGGACAGAGACGGGATAGACACGGGACAGATACGAGATAGACACGGGACAGAGACGGGATAGACATTGGACAGAAATGGGAAAGACACGGGACAGACATGGGACAGAGACGGGACAGACATGGGATAGACACGGGAAAGAAACGGGACAGACACGGGACAGACATGGGACAGACACGGGACAGACATAGGATAGACACGGGACAGACACAGAATAGACATGGGACAGACACGGGACAGACACAGAATAGACATGGGATAGACACGGGACAGAGACGGGATAGACACGGGACAGATACGAGATAGACACGGGACAGAGACGGGATAGACATGGGACAGAAATGGGAAAGACACGGGACAGACATGTGACAGACACGGGACAGACACAGGATAGAGACGGGAAAGAAACGGGACAGACACGGGATAGACATGGGACAGACATTGGATAGACACGGGATAGACATGGGACAGATACAAGATAGACACGGGACAGAGACCGGATAGACATGGGACAGATACGAGATAGACACGGGACAGACACGGGATACACATGGGATAGACACAGGATAGACATGGGAAAGACACGGGACAGACACGGGATAGACACGGGACAGACACAGGATAGACATGTGACAGACACGGGACAGACACAGGATAGACATGGGACAGATACGAGATAGACACGGGACAGACACGGGATACACATGGGATAGACACAGGATAGACATGGGAAAGACACGGGACAGACACGGGATAGACACGGGACAGACACAGGATAGACATGTGACAGACACGGGATAGACACAGGATAGACATGTGACAGTAACGGGACAGACATGAGATAGACATGGGAAAGACACGGGACAGACACGGGACAGACACGGGACAGACACAGGATAGACATGTGACACACACGGGATAGACACAGGATAGACATGTGACAGACACGGGACAGACATGAGATAGACATGGGACAGACAGGGGATGAAGACAGGAAAGACACGGGATAGACACGGGACAAACATGAGATAGACATGGGAAAGACATGGGACCGACATGGGATAGAGACGGGAAAGACACGGGACAGACACGGGATAGACACGGGATAGACACGGGACAGACATGAGATAGATATGGGAAAGACACGGGACAGATATGTGATAGACACGGGACAGATATGGGATAGACACGGGACAGATGCGTAAAAGATACGGGATAGACATGGGATAGACATGGGAATGACACGGGACAGACACAGGATAGACATAGGATAGACACGGGATAGACACGGGACAGACACAGGACAGACACGTGAAAGACACGGGACAGACACAGGATAGACATGGGATAGACACGGGAAAGACACGGGACAGTCACAGGATAGACATGGGATAGACACGGGAAAGACACGGGACAGACACAGAATAGACATGGGACAGACACAGGACAGACACGGGACAGACACGGGACAGACATGTGACAGACACGGGACAGACATGAGATAGACATGGGACAGACAGGGGATGAAGACAGGAAAGACACGGGATAGACACGGGACAAACATGAGATAGACATGGGAAAGACATGGGACCGACATGGGATAGAGACGGGAAAGACACGGGACAGACACGGGATAGACACGGAATAGACACGGGACAGACATGAGATAGATATGGGAAAGACACGGGACAGATATGTGATAGACACGGGACAGATATGGGATAGACACGGGACAGATGCGTAAAAGATACAGGATAGACACGGGACAGACATGGGATAGACATGGGAATGACACGGGACAGACACAGGATAGACATAGGATAGACACGGGATAGACACGGGACAGACACAGGACAGACACGGGACAGATATGTGATAGACACGGGACAGATATGGGATAGACACGGGACAGATGCGTAAAAGATACAGGATAGACACGGGACAGACATGGGATAGACATGGGAATGACACGGGACAGACACAGGATAGACATAGGATAGACACGGGATAGACACGGGACAGACACAGGACAGACACGTGAAAGACACGGGACAGACACGGGATAGACATGGGATAGACACGGGAAAGACACGGGACAGTCACAGGATAGACATGGGATAGACACGGGAAAGACACGGGACAGACACAGAATAGACATGGGACAGACACAGGACAGACACGGGACAGACACGGGACAGACATGGGACAGACATGGGACAGACACGGGACAGACACAGAATAGACATGGGATAGACACGGGAAAGACACGGGACAGACACGGGATAGATACGGGACAGACACAGGATAGACATGGGATAGACACGGGAAAGACACGGGATAGATACGGGACAGACACAGGATAGATATGGGACAGACACGGGACAGACACAGAATAGACATGGGATAGACACGGGAAAGACACGGGACAGACACGGGATAGATACGGGACAGACACAGGATAGACATGGGATAGACACGGGAAAGACACGGGACAGACACGGGATAGATACAGGACAGACACAGGATAGACATGGGATAGACACGGGAAAGACACGGGACAGACACGGGATAGATATGGGACAGACACAGGATAGACATGGGATAGACACGGGACAGACACGGGATAGATATGGGACAGACACAGGATAGACATGGGATAGACACGGGAAAGACACGGGACAGACACGGGATAGATACGGGACAGACACGGGATAGATATGGGACAGACACAGGATAGACATGGGATAGACACGGGAAAGACACGGGACAGACACGGGATAGATACGGGACAGACACGGGATAGATATGGGACAGACACAGGATAGACATGGGATAGACACGGGACAGACACGGGAAAGACATGGGACAGACATGGGACAGACACGGGACAGACACAGGATAGAGACGGGACAGACACGGGATAGATATGGGACAGACACAGGATAGACATGGGATAGACACGGGACAGACACGGGAAAGACACGGGACAGACACGGGATAGATATGGGACAGACACAGGATAGACATGGGATAGACACGGGACAGACACGGGAAAGACATGGGACAGACACGGGACAGACACGGGACAGACACGGGACAGACACCGGATAGACACGGGACAGACACCGGATAGACACGGGACAGACACCGGATAGACACGGGACAGACACGGGACATTTGAATAATCAGCACATGAGAAGAGTTGAGAATTTATTACTCCACACAACAATCATATTCCCCTCCTGGGCGGATCTCTGCAGGTGAAATCTCCCCATAGACCTGAATACAGAACGATCGGTTCCGGGAGGATGTGAAATTATGGGGAGGAAATGTTTGGGGGTCACTTTAATGTGAGAAAACCCCCAACTGCAGAGCGGGGTCACCGACCACAGATACCGCCACACACACGGCGATGTGAGAGGACACGGTCCGGGAATTCATCAGCTGTGATTGTCAGCAGTGTGACGAGTGTCCGAGTGATGGAGAGTTCTGTGATACAACATAACGATCTACCGATCTAACATCCAATGTGGGGGTACACCTCACCCAACCCCACACACCACGAGATTCTCTCTGATCTGATCTGCTTGGATTGACACATGTCTCTGTTTTCTAATAAAAGTGTCACATGGAATCCCCCCGACAATCATCACATAGATCCCACCATACATGAGGAGACCAGATCTGTCAGACGCAGATTGTACACAGATTGTACGCACTCACCTCTGTGTCTCATGTAGGTTCCCCGTTGGTGAGATCAGATCTGTCAGACGCAGATTGTATGTAGATTGTACGGACTCACCTCTGTGTCTCATGTAGGTTCCCCGTTGGTGAGATCAGATCTGTCAGACGCAGATTGTATGTAGATTGTATGTAGATTGTACGGACTCACCTCTGTGTCTCATGTAGGTTCCCCGTTGGTGAGATCAGATCTGTCAGACGCAGATTGTATGTAGATTGTACGCTCCTCTCGGTCTCCTGGCAGGTGCACTGTGTGGCTCTCCGTCCTCCTTATATCCCCCTATAGAGGGAGATGACGGGTGACATGTGTCTGTGCCGGGATTGGTCACTCCTTTCTAAACACAGCTGCTCCCCTCCATTCACATGGAAACCCACCACCGGCGTCTCCTCCCCCGCTCTCCGGATTGTCCCGGGGATTACCGGACCCTCAGGGACCCCTTTCATCTCCCCGTGACATCTCATCCTATTCTCGTCTCCGGGAGATCTGACAACAATCGTATCTCTGACAACCCAACGCCCCCGAAGAAGGACCCCCATACACAGGACATTATATAAAGAAAACGGGGTTACGGGGGACTCAGATTGTGTCATCTATGAACTTCGTATGGTTGGTCCTGATTGGTCGCTTCTGATGTCAGAGAAGCCCCGGCCTCCAAGATAGAGACAGCGGACCAACCAATCAGAACACCAGATTCCCGGGGGGGCCAATCGGGAATGGATTAGAAATCTGCAGAACAAAAACATTCATTTTGTTTCGATTTGTTACTTAACTCATTTTGTTTCATTTATTCGTTTTCAAATTTGATTCGAATTTCCTGAATTGGACTGAACTGAATTCAATGAGAAATCGGAAAATTCGAATTCAATTTTTTTACAATTGAAATGCGGCTGCCAAATATTTCACCTCTAAGAATTTCAATGTTTCCAAATCGGAATCAAATTCGAAATTTCATTATTTCAGAGGAACTTCGTCTCGTTATTTCAGAGGATTCGTTTACATTCGATTTGGAAAGATATGAATGGTACTTGTCCAGAATGAAAACAGGAGAAGAGGTGAGAATTGGCCCCGAATCATTTCATTGGCCCCCAGAGATCCCGGAGGATTCCAGAACAAAATATCAGAGACTGTAATGTCTGGGCACTCTCTGCCCAGAGGCTAGCCTCCATTACTCTCTGCCCAGAGGCTGGCCTCAATCACTCTCTGCCCAGAGGCTGGCCTCAATCACTCTCTGCCCAGAGGCTGGCCTCAATCACTCTCTGCCCAGAGGCTGGCCTCAATCACTCTCTGCCCAGAGGCTGGACTCAATCACTCTCTGCCCAGAGGCTGGACTCAATCACTCTCTGCCCAGAGGCTGGCCTCCATTACTCTCTGCCCAGAGGCTGGACTCAATCACTCTCTGCCCAGAGGCTGGCCTCAATCACTCTCTGCCCAGAGGCTGGCCTCAATCACTCTCTGCCCAGAGGCTGGCCTCAATCACTCTCTGCCCAGAGGCTGGCCTCAATCACTCTCTGCCCAGAGGCTGGCCTCAATCACTCTCTGCCCAGAGGCTGGCCTCCATTACTCTCTGCCCAGAGGCTGGACTCAATCACTCTCTGCCCAGAGGCTGGCCTCAATCACTCTCTGCCCAGAGGCTGGACTCAATCACTCTCTGCCCAGAGGCTGGCCTCAATCACTCTCTGCCCAGAGGCTGGCCTCAATCACTCTCTGCCCAGAGGCTGGCCTCAATCACTCTCTGCCCAGAGGCTGGCCTCAATCACTCTCTGCCCAGAGGCTGGACTCAATCACTCTCTGCCCAGAGGCTGGACTCAATCACTCTCTGCCCAGAGGCTGGACTCAATCACTCTCTGCCCAGAGGCTGGACTCAATCACTCTCTGCCCAGAGGCTGGCCTCAATCACTCTCTGCCCAGAGGCTGGCCTCCATTAATCTCTGCCCAGAGGCTGGCCTCCATTACTCTCTGCCCAGAGGCTGGCCTCAATCACTCTCTGCCCAGAGGCTGGCCTCAATCACTCTCTGCCCAGAGGCTGGCCTCATTCACTCTCTGCCCAGAGGCTGGCCTCATTCACTCTCTGCCCAGAGGCTGGCCTTAATCATTCTCTACCCAGAGGCTGGCCTCAATCACTCTCTACCCAGAGGCTGGCCTCAATCACTCTCTACCCAGAGGCTGGCCTCAATCACTCTCTGCCCAGAGGCTGGCCTCAATCACTCTCTGCCCAGAGGCTGGCCTCAATCACTCTCTGCCCAGAGGCTGGCCTCAATCACTCTCTACCCAGAGGCTGGCCTCAATCACTCTCTGCCCAGAGGCTGGCCTCCATCACTCTCTGCCCAGAGGCTGGCCTCCATCACTCTCTGCCCAGAGGCTGGCCTCAATCAGTCTCTACCCAGAGGCTGGCCTCAGTCACTCTCTGCCCAGAGGCTGGCCTCAATCACTCTCTGCCCAGAGGCTGGCCTCAATCACTCTCTGCCCAGAGGCTGGCCTCAATCACTCTCTGCCCAGAGGCTGGCCTCAATCACTCTCTGCCCAGAGGCTGGACTCAATCACTCTCTGCCCAGAGGCTGGACTCAATCACTCTCTGCCCAGAGGCTGGCCTCCATTACTCTCTGCCCAGAGGCTGGACTCAATCACTCTCTGCCCAGAGGCTGGCCTCAATCACTCTCTGCCCAGAGGCTGGCCTCAATCACTCTCTGCCCAGAGGCTGGCCTCAATCACTCTCTGCCCAGAGGCTGGCCTCAATCACTCTCTGCCCAGAGGCTGGCCTCAATCACTCTCTGCCCAGAGGCTGGCCTCCATTACTCTCTGCCCAGAGGCTGGACTCAATCACTCTCTGCCCAGAGGCTGGCCTCAATCACTCTCTGCCCAGAGGCTGGCCTCCATTACTCTCTGCCCAGAGGCTGGACTCAATCACTCTCTGCCCAGAGGCTGGCCTCAATCACTCTCTGCCCAGAGGCTGGCCTCAATCACTCTCTGCCCAGAGGCTGGCCTCAATCACTCTCTGCCCAGAGGCTGGCCTCAATCACTCTCTGCCCAGAGGCTGGACTCAATCACTCTCTGCCCAGAGGCTGGACTCAATCACTCTCTGCCCAGAGGCTGGACTCAATCACTCTCTGCCCAGAGGCTGGCCTCAATCACTCTCTGCCCAGAGGCTGGCCTCCATTAATCTCTGCCCAGAGGCTGGCCTCCATTACTCTCTGCCCAGAGGCTGGCCTCAATCACTCTCTGCCCAGAGGCTGGCCTCCATTACTCTCTGCCCAGAGGCTGGCCTCAATCACTCTCTGCCCAGAGGCTGGCCTCATTCACTCTCTGCCCAGAGGCTGGCCTTAATCATTCTCTACCCAGAGGCTGGCCTCCATTACTCTCTGCCCAGAGGCTGGCCTCAATCACTCTCTACCCAGAGGCTGGCCTCAATCACTCTCTGCCCAGAGGCTGGCCTCAATCACTCTCTGCCCAGAGGCTGGCCTCAATCACTCTCTACCCAGAGGCTGGCCTCAATCACTCTCTACCCAGAGGCTGGCCTCAATCACTCTCTGCCCAGAGGCTGGCCTCCATCACTCTCTGCCCAGAGGCTGGCCTCAATCAGTCTCTACCCAGAGGCTGGCCTCAGTCACTCTCTGCCCAGAGGCTGGCCTCAATCACTCTCTGCCCAGAGGCTGGACTCAATCACTCTCTGCCCAGAGGCTGGCCTCAATCACTCTCTGCCCAGAGGCTGGCCTCAATCACTCTCTGCCCAGAGGCTGGCCTCAATCACTCTCTGCCCAGAGGCTGGACTCAATCACTCTCTGCCCAGAGGCTGGCCTCAATCACTCTCTGCCCAGAGGCTGGCCTCAATCACTCTCTGCCCAGAGGCTGGACTCAATCACTCTCTGCCCAGAGGCTGGCCTCAATCACTCTCTGCCCAGAGGCTGGACTCAATCACTCTCTGCCCAGAGGCTGGACTCAATCACTCTCTGCCCAGAGGCTGGCCTCAATCACTCTCTGCCCAGAGGCTGGCCTCCATTAATCTCTGCCCAGAGGCTGGCCTCCATTACTCTCTGCCCAGAGGCTGGACTCAATCACTCTCTGCCCAGAGGCTGGCCTCCATTACTCTCTGCCCAGAGGCTGGCCTCAATCACTCTCTGCCCAGAGGCTGGCCTCATTCACTCTCTGCCCAGAGGCTGGCCTCAATCATTCTCTACCCAGAGGCTGGCCTCCATTACTCTCTGCCCAGAGGCTGGCCTCAATCACTCTCTGCCCAGAGGCTGGCCTCAGTCACTCTCTGCCCAGAGGCTGGCCTCCATCACTCTCTGCCCAGAGGCTGGCCTCCATCACTCTCTGCCCAGAGGCTGGCCTCCATCACTCTCTGCCCAGAGGCTGGCCTCAATCACTCTCTGCCCAGAGGCTGGCCTCAATCACTCTCTACCCAGAGGCTGGCCTCAATCACTCTCTGCCCAGAGGCTGGCCTCAATCACTCTCTGCCCAGAGGCTGGCCTCAATCACTCTCTACCCAGAGGCTGGCCTCAATCACTCTCTACCCAGAGGCTGGCCTCAATCACTCTCTGCCCAGAGGCTGGCCTCCATCACTCTCTGCCCAGAGGCTGGCCTCAATCACTCTCTACCCAGAGGCTGGCCTCAGTCACTCTCTGCCCAGAGGCTGGCCTCAATCACTCTCTACCCAGAGGCTGGCCTCAATCACTCTCTACCCAGAGGCTGGCCTCAATCACTCTCTGCCCAGAGGCTGGCCTCAATCACTCTCTACCCAGAGGCTGGCCTCAGTCACTCTCTGCCCAGAGGCTGGCCTCAGTCACTCTCTACCCAGAGGCTGGCCTCAATCACTCTCTACCCAGAGGCTGGCCTCAATCACTCTCTACCCAGAGGCTGGCCTTAATCACTCTCTGCCCAGAGGCTGGCCTCCATCACTCTCTGCCCAGAGGCTGGCCTCAATCACTCTCTACCCAGAGGCTGGCCTCAGTCACTCTCTGCCCAGAGGCTGGCCTCAGTCACTCTCTGCCCAGAGGCTGGCCTCAATCACTCTCTACCCAGAGGCTGGCCTCAGTCACTCTCTGCCCAGAGGCTGGCCTCAATCACTCTCTGCCCAGAGGCTGGCCTCCATCACTCTCTGCCCAGAGGCTGGCCTCAATCACTCTCTGCCCAGAGACTGGCCTCAATCACTCTCTGCCCAGAGGCTGGCCTCCATTACTCTCTGCCCAGAGGCTGGCCTCAATCACTCTCTGCCCAGAGGCTGGCCTCATTCACTCTCTGCCCAGAGGCTGGCCTCAATCATTCTCTACCCAGAGGCTGGCCTCCATTACTCTCTGCCCAGAGGCTGGCCTCAATCACTCTCTGCCCAGAGGCTGGCCTCAGTCACTCTCTGCCCAGAGGCTGGCCTCCGTCACTCTCTGCCCAGAGGCTGGCCTCCATCACTCTCTGCCCAGAGGCTGGCCTCAATCACTCTCTGCCCAGAGGCTGGCCTCAATCACTCTCTACCCAGAGGCTGGCCTCAATCACTCTCTGCCCAGAGGCTGGCCTCAATCACTCTCTGCCCAGAGGCTGGCCTCAATCACTCTCTACCCAGAGGCTGGCCTCAATCACTCTCTACCCAGAGGCTGGCCTCAATCACTCTCTGCCCAGAGGCTGGCCTCCATCACTCTCTGCCCAGAGGCTGGCCTCAGTCACTCTCTGCCCAGAGGCTGGCCTCAATCACTCTCTACCCAGAGGCTGGCCTCAATCACTCTCTGCCCAGAGGCTGGCCTCAATCACTCTCTGCCCAGAGGCTGGCCTCAATCACTCTCTGCCCAGAGGCTGGCCTCAGTCACTCTCTGCCCAGAGGCTGGCCTCAGTCACTCTCTACCCAGAGGCTGGCCTCAATCACTCTCTGCCCAGAGGCTGGCCTCAGTCACTCTCTGCCCAGAGGCTGGCCTCAGTCACTCTCTACCCAGAGGCTGGCCTCAATCACTCTCTAACCAGAGGCTGGCCTCAATCACTCTCTGCCCAGAGGCTGGCCTCCATCACTCTCTGCCCAGAGGCTGGCCTCAATCACTCTCTACCCAGAGGCTGGCCTCAGTCACTCTCTGCCCAGAGGCTGGCCTCAGTCACTCTCTGCCCAGAGGCTGGCCTCAGTCACTCTCTGCCCAGAGGCTGGCCTCAATCACTCTCTACCCAGAGGCTGGCCTCAGTCACTCTCTGCCCAGAGGCTGGACTCAATCACTCCCTGCCCAGAGGCTGGACTGGGCTCAATCACTGGACCATCCCCCACCCAGAGATCTGGGGGAATCCCCTCTATTTATTAGATATGTGCGCCGTCAATAAATTTGTTTAGTTTCGCATTTCATAATTTGTGTCCAAAATTCAATTCGGATTCGTACAAAGTACGAATTTTCATTATGATGAATTTATCATTATGAGGGGTTCCCACCATCCCTGTGCTGAGTTCCCGGGTCTGTACACCCGCTGTGCCCATTATGAGGGGTTCCCACCATCCCTGTGCTGAGTTCCCGGGTCTGTACACCCGCTGTGCCCATTATGAGGGGTTCCCACCATCCCTGTGCTGAGTTCCCGGGTCTGTACACCCGCTGTGCCCATTATGAGGGGTTCCCACCATCCCTGTGCTGAGTTCCCGGGTCTGTACACCCGCTGTGCCCATTATGAGGGGTTCCCACCATCCCTGTGCTGAGTTCCCGGGTCTGTACACCCGCTGTGCCCATTATGAGGGGTTCTCACCATCCCTGTGCTGAGTCCTCAGGTCTGTACACCCGCTGTGCCCATTATGAGGGGTTCTCACCATCCCTGTGCTGAGTTCCCGGGTCTGTACACCCGCTGTGCCCATTATGAGGGGTTCCCACCATCCCTGTGCTGAGTTCCCGGGTCTGTACACAGCTGTGCCCATTATGAGGGGTTCTCACCATCCCTGTGCTGAGTTCCCGGGTCTGTACACCCGCTGTGCCCATTATGAGGGGTTCTCACCATCCCTGTGCTGAGTTCCCGGGTCTGTACACCCGCTGTGCCCATTATGAGGGGTTCCCACCATCCCTGTGCTGAGTTCCCGGGTCTGTACACAGCTGTGCCCATTATGAGGGGTTCTCACCATCCCTGTGCCCATTATGAGGGGTTCTCACCATCCCTGTGCTGAGTTCCCGGGTCTGTACACCCGCTGTGCCCATTATGAGGGGTTCCCACCATCCCTGTGCCCATTATGAGGGGTTCTCACCATCCCTGTGCTGAGTTCCCGGGTCTGTACACCCGCTGTGCCCATTATGAGGGGTTCCCACCATCCCTGTGCTGAGTTCCCGGGTCTGTACACCCGCTGTGCCCATTATGAGGGGTTCCCACCATCCCTGTGCTGAGTTCCCGGGTCTGTACCCCCGCTGTGCCCATTATGAGGGGTTCCCGGGTCTGTACACCCGCTGTGCCCATTATGAGGGGTTCTCACCATCCCTGTGCTGAGTTCCCGGGTCTGTACACCCGCTGTGCCCATTATGAGGGGTTCCCACCATCCCTGTGCCCATTATGAGGGGTTCTCACCATCCCTGTGCTGAGTTCCCGGGTCTGTACACCCGCTGTGCCCATTATGAGGGGTTCCCACCATCCCTGTGCCCATTATGAGGGGTTCTCACCATCCCTGTGCTGAGTTCCCGGGTCTGTACACCCGCTGTGCCCATTATGAGGGGTTCCCACCATCCCTGTGCCCATTATGAGGGGTTCCCACCATCCCTGTGCCCATTATGAGGGGTTCTCACCATCCCTGTGCTGAGTTCCCGGGTCTGTACACCCGCTGTGCCCATTATGAGGGGTTCTCACCATCCCTGTGCTGAGTTCCCGGGTCTGTACACCCGCTGTGCCCATTATGAGGGGTTCCCCCCATCCCTGAGCTGAGTTCCCGGGTCTGTACACCCGCTGTGCCCATTATGAGGGGTTCTCACCATCCCTGTGCTGAGTTCTCGGGTCTGTACACCCGCTGTGCCCATTATGAGGGGTTCCCACCATCCCTGTGCTGAGTTCCCGGGTCTGTACACCCGCTGTGCCCATTATGAGGGGTTCCCACCATCCCTGTGCTGAGTTTCCGGGTCTGTACACCCGCTGTGCCCATTATGAGGGGTTCCCACCATCCCTGTGCTGAGTTCCCGGGTCTGTACACCCGCTGTGCCCATTATGAGGGGTTCTCACCATCCCTGCGCTGAGTTCCCGGGTCTGTACACCCGCTGTGCCCATTATGAGGGGTTCTCACCATCCCTGTGCTGAGTTCCCGGGTCTGTACACCCGCTGTGCCCATTATGAGGGGTTCCCACCATCCCTGTGCTGAGTTCCCAGGTCTGTACACCCGCTGTGCCCATTATGAGGGGTTCCCACCATCCCTGTGCTGAGTTCCCGGGTCTGTACACCCGCTGTGCCCATTATGAGGGGTTCTCACCATCCCTGCGCTGAGTTCCCGGGTCTGTACACCCGCTGTGCCCATTATGAGGGGTTCTCACCATCCCTGTGCTGAGTTCCCGGGTCTGTACACCCGCTGTGCCCATTATGAGGGGTTCTCACCATCCCTGTGCTGAGTTCCCGGGTCTGTACACCCGCTGTGCCCATTATGAGAGGTTCTCACCATCCCTGTGCTGAGTTCCCGGGTCTGTACACCCGCTGTGCCCATTATGAGGGGTTCCCACCATCCCTGTGCTGAGTTCCCGGGTCTGTACACCCGCTGTGCCCATTATGAGGGGTTCCCACCATCCCTGTGCTGAGTTCTCTGTACACCCGCTGTGCCCATTATGAGAGGTTCTCACCATGCCTGTGCTGAGTTCCCGGGTCTGTACACCCGCTGTGCCCATTATGAGGGGTTCCCACCATCCCTGTGCTGAGTTCCCGGGTCTGTACACCCGCTGTGCCCATTATGAGGGGTTCTCACCATCCCTGTGCTGAGTTCCCGGGTCTGTACACCCGCTGTGCCCATTATGGGGGGTTCTCACCATCCCTGTGCTGAGTTCCCGGGTCTGTACACCCGCTGTGCCCATTATGAGGGGTTCCCACCATCCCTGTGCTGAGTTCCCGGGTCTGTACACCCGCTGTGCCCATTATGAGGGGTTCTCACCATCCCTGTGCTGAGTTCCCGGGTCTGTACACCCGCTGTGCCCATTATGAGGGGTTCTCACCATCCCTGTGCTGAGTTCCCGAGTCTGTACACCCGCTGTGCCCATTATGAGGGGTTCTCACCATCCCTGTGCTGAGTTCCCGGGTCTGTACACCCGCTGTGCCCATTATGAGGGGTTCCCACCATCCCTGTGCTGAGTTCCCGGGTCTGTACACCGCTGTGCCCATTATGAGGGGTTCTCACGATCCCTGTGCTGAGTTCCCGGGTCTGTACACCCGCTGTGCCCATTATGAGGGGTTCTCACGATCCCTGTGCTGAGTTCCCGGGTCTGTACACCCGCTGTGCCCATTATGAGGGGTTCCCTCCGTCCCTGTGCTGAGTTCCCGGGTCTGTACACCCGCTGTGCCCATTATGAGGGGTTCTCCCCATCCCTGTGCTGAGTTCCCGGGTCTGTACACCCGCTGTGCCCATTATGAGGGGTTCTCACCATCCCTGTGCTGAGTTCCCGGGTCTGTACACCCGCTGTGCCCATTATGAGGGGTTCCCCCGATCCCTGTGCTGAGTTCCCAGGTCTGTACACCCGCTGTGCCCATTATGAGGGGTTCCCACCATCCCTGTGCTGAGTTCCCGGGTCTGTACACCCGCTGTGCCCATTATGAGGGGTTCTCACCATCCCTGTGCTGAGTTCCCGGGTCTGTACACCCGCTGTGCCCATTATGAGGGGTTCCCACCATCCCTGTGCTGAGTTCCCGGGTCTGTACACCCGCTGTGCCCATTATGAGGGGTTCTCACCATCCCTGTGCTGAGTTCCCGGGTCTGTACACCCGCTGTGCCCATTATGAGGGGTTCTCACCATCCCTGTGCTGAGTTCCCGGGTCTGTACACCCGCTGTGCCCATTATGAGGGGTTCCCCCCATCCCTGTGCTGAGTTCCCGGGTCTGTACACCCGCTGTGCCCATTATGAAGGGTTCCCACCATCCCTGTGCTGAGTTCCCGGGTCTGTACACCCGCTGTGCCCATTATGAGGGGTTCTCACCTACCCTGTGCTGAGTTCCCGGGTCTGTACACCCGCTGTGCCCATTATGAGGGGTTCCCACCATCCCTGTGCTGAGTTCCGGGGTCTGTACACCCGCTGTGCCCATTATGAGGGGTTCTCACCATCCCTGTGCTGAGTTCCCGGGTCTGTACACCCGCTGTGCCCATTATGAGGGGTTCTCACCATCCCTGTGCTGAGTTCTCAGGTCTGTACACCCGCTGTGCCCATTATGAGGGGTTCCCACCATCCCTGTGCTGAGTTCCCGGGTCTGTACACCCGCTGTGCCCATTATGAGGGGTTCTCACCATCCCTGTGCTGAGTTCCCGGGTCTGTACACCCGCTGTGCCCATTATGAGGGGTTCTCACCATCCCTGTGCTGAGTTCCCGGGTCTGTACACCCGCTGTGCCCATTATGAGGGGTTCTCACCATCCCTGTGCTGAGTTCCCGGGTCTGTACACCCGCTGTGCCCATTATGAGGGGTTCTCACCATCCCTGTGCTGAGTTCCCGGGTCTGTACACCCGCTGTGCCCATTATGAGGGGTTCTCACCATCCCTGTGCTGAGTTCCCGGGTCTGTACACCCGCTGTGCCCATTATGAGGGGTTCCCACCATCCCTGTGCTGAGTTCCCGGGTCTGTACACCCGCTGTGCCCATTATGAGGGGTTCCCACCATCCCTGTGCTGAGTTCCCGGGTCTGTACACCCGCTGTGCCCATTATGAGGGGTTCTCACCATCCCTGTGCTGAGTTCCCGGGTCTGTACACCCGCTGTGCCCATTATGAGGGGTTCTCACCATCCCTGTGCTGAGTTCCCGGGTCTGTACACCCGCTGTGCCCATTATGAGGGGTTCTCACCATCCCTGTGCTGAGTTCCCGGGTCTGTACACCCGCTGTGCCCATTATCAGGGGTTCTCACCATCCCTGTGCTGAGTTCCCGGGTCTGTACACCCGCTGTGCCCATTATGAGGGGTTCTCACCATCCCTGTGCTGAGTTCCCGGGTCTGTACACCCGCTGTGCCCATTATGAGGGGTTCTCACCATCCCTGTGCTGAGTTCCCGGGTCTGTACACCGCTGTGCCCATTATGAGGGGTTAATTTTGTTTATTGAAAAATCTTACAAACAACAACTTATATACAATAAAACCATAATAAATAAATAAAACATATTTACAAAATAATTGAATGTGATAATACAAAACAAGAACATAATAAATGGTACAAACCAAATTGCGCACAACACAATCCCTATGGGAGAGCCAGACTAAGGAACGTCACCGTCACCATGCATGTAGCCTTTTATCAAAAATATATTTCATCTTGAAAATCTAGGGGAGTGAATGAAGAATACAAAGAAAAGCCGCACACCCCGAGATCAACAGGCAGCAGCTACAGAGTCCTGATATTCCTCCACGCCCTTATCCAGGCCTCCTGCTGCCACCTGCCTTTCTCAAGACCCCGAATCTTCCCAACCTCACCCAGAATGTCCTGCACCACTACTTCGACAGGGAGGATTTTACCCCGTAAGGATACCTGACACCGTGCACTCCACGTGAAATAACGGACTACCAGACTAACTAAAAAAAGTGTTTCCAAATCATAATCCCGACGAGTCTGGAATGCCCCATACATCCACTCTGCATAACTCATATGGGGGAGGAAGGGTATACTCAGAGCCCTCCCAACCCTCTTGTACACCTCTATATTAAAAGGGCATTGAAGTAGAAAGTGATCCATGGACTCCACCACTCCTCCACACTCCACTCTCGGGCAGCCCCGATCACTCATGGAAAGAAACTTCAAGTTGCCCTTCACATATAGTTTTCCATGAAAGGCAAGCCAAGCCTGATCCCTAAACTTCATTGGGATTCTTTCCAAATTAATCAATCGCAAACCCACCCCCAAAACCAGGCTTGGGCAATCCCTCAAGGCCAGTGGCTCGCAAAAAGCAGAGCTCATGATCCGCTTCTCAAGAAGTTTCCTTGGAAGAGATCTGACTTCTCCTGCTGTTACTTGCCACTGCCGAAGCATTTTCAAACACGGGGCAACATAAGCCGGGAGCTGTTCATGCTTGACCCTCAGGCTCTTCACTGGCCCACCATTCTCCCAGTCTCGCAGAAAGGGCCTAAACCAGGACTGGAAAATACCAACCCACCCAGGCGGTCTCTCTGCCAACATGTTACCAAGATTGTACTTCACAAACATCAGAGAGAAAAAGACTAGAGGGTTGACCATCCCTAGACCACCCTCCCGCCTAGGAAGGTAAGTCACATTCCTTTTGACAAGGTTTATTCTGTTCCCCCATAACAGCTGGAAGAAACAACTATAGATCCTGGTATAGAGAGAAACTGGCAAAACGCAAACAAAACTGACATACAGAAAAATCGGAATCAGGTAAGTCTTGATCAGATCAACCTTTTCCCTCAAGGAAAGCTGCCAACCTTTCCAGCTTGCCACCTTGGCATCGGCATTCTCCAGCCTGTTCACCCAATTTGCATGACCATAGTCACCTGGGCCGAATTCAATGCCTAGAACTCGAATTTTTTGTTGGGGCTCCGGGAAGTCATCCGGGAGAACAAAACTCTCCCCTTCCACACCCATCCAGAAAGCTTCACACTTGTCCTGGTTGATCTTTGAACCAGATGCCTCTGCATACTGCCCTATCACTGAGACCACCTCCTGCGCCTCCGCAGTCCCAGAGATAAAAACAGAAACATCATCAGCATAGGCCACAACCTTCAAAGGAGGCTCACCAGCGATGCCCAAAGGTACCCCACACAATGGTCCACTCTCTAGCCTTCTAATGAAGGGGTCGATTGCAAACACATATAGCAGAGGACTCAATGGACACCCCTGACGCACACCCGAGCCGACCGCAAAGGGCTGCCCGACCCAACCATTAACCATAGGAAAGCTTTCAGCCCCTTTGTACAAAATCTTGAGCCAATCAATGAAACCCCCCTCCAGGCCATATTTGTCAAGAAGGAGCCACAAGTACTCATGATTAACCCGATCAAAGGCCTTAGCCTGATCCAATGTCAGCAAAAATTTACCCCAACCAGCAGCCCTACAACGCTCCAAGGCCTCCCGGACAGCTAACACCGCTGAGAAAGTGCTTCTACCTTGGACCGAACAGTGCTGGTGGCGGGATAACAAACTGCCTGCAACTGGTGATAATCGCCAGAAAAAAATCTTTGCCAGTATCTTTCTATCGACATTAAGAAGGCTAATGGGGCGCCAATTCCCAATCATGGAAGGATCTTTACCCTTTGACAGAAGGATCACTGCAGATTTCCTCATGGAGGGAGGGAGAGAACCCTCATTCAAACAGCCATTAAAAACCTCCGCAAGGTAGGGAGCCAGGATCGTTTTAAAACATTTATAGAACTCGGCTGTCAAACCATCCGGCCCTGGAGTTTTCTTGATGGCTAGTTTATCAATAGCCTGAATTACCTCATCTGCAGTGATTTCATCTGTCAAATTCATCAAAGGAACATTACTTTCCAGTCCTGGTGTAGAGTCCAAAAAACCCAACATCCTTGTCCGATCAAGGTTCCTTCCTCCCAGGAGATCGGCATAGTATGACCTGACAACCTCCAGGATCCCTGACCTAGACTTCGTCAGAGAGCCCGTACTGTCCCTCAGGCCATTGACCGTCTTAACTGCTACGCTCTGTTTACAGTTCTGGTAAGGGTCAGGCGAATGGTATTTCCCGTAATCCCTCTCCTGAACCAAAGAGGCGTGCCGGTCATATTGATGTCTCCTAAGGAGGAGCTTCACCTCAGAGATCGCCCCAGAATCTCCTCCATTCGAAACAAGGCGGTCAAGTTTCCTCCGCAAACGCTGGTAGGTGATATACTTATCTTGCTGCTTCTTTCTTCCTATGGCCTTGAAAAGCCCAACAGTCCGCTGTTTAACAAGCTCCCACCATTCTGACTTGCTGTTGCAAAAGTCTAGGATCGTTACCTGTGCTTGAAAAAAATCCTCAAAGGATTGTCTTACTCTCTCGTCTTCCAGGAGGGCCGAATTCAATCTCCAGATACCCCTCCCCCTAGGTGGCATGTCTGGGGCATTCAGAGTCACAGATAGAATACAGTGATCAGAGAACTCCACTGCCTGACACGCAGGTGCTGAAAAAGCGGAGTCTCCCTTTAAAAAAAACCTATCTATCCTACTCTGACTATTACCTCGCTGAAAAGTGAACCCCGTGCTGTCTGGGCAGCGCTTAATGTGCGCATCTACCAGACCTGCTTCCCTAACTATCGCATTAAGAAAAAGGGTGTCATAGCCCAGCTTATCTCTGAAACCTCTCCTGTCTTTAGACCTAGTAATGGTGTTGAAATCACCTCCAAAGATAACCTGCTGGGCCGTAAAAAGAAAAGGCTTAATCTTTGTAAAGAGGCATTTCCTGTCCCACTTCGTCTGGGGACCATAGATGTTAATCAGGCGCAAGTCCTGCCCCTTCACAGAGACGTCTAAGACCATGCATCTCCCTATCTCTACCTCAATTACCCGCCGGCACGTTACCATACCAGAAAAAAGGACTGCAACTCCGCTGTAAGGCTCGGCCGCAAGAGACCAAAATGAGGGCCCACGTCTCCACTCCTTCTTTGCCAGATGTATATCGGCCAGACTACTCAGATGGGTCTCTTGTAAAAACAAAATGTCAGCATCAAACTCGCTGAGCAAAAATAAAGCCATATGACGAGCACTTACTGATCTTAAGCTGGCAACATTAATGGTTGCCACTTTTAACGGAGTGGGAACTGCCATTAGGGTAGTTGAGGCAGCCGTTTCTTAGCCTGACTACTCCCTCTTCCTGGAGAACCAGCGCGCTTTGTTGCACCCTGGCACTCATCCTCCATAGAGGATGCAGAACTGAATGAGTCCCATTCATCCTCATCATCATCATCATCATCAGACAGGACCTTAAACTTATTTTCTAAAGGCAAAAATTTAGGATTTAAGGTAACGGAACCCCCTTTTTTCCTTCTTTTGCCCCTCCTCCTCCTATCCTCCAACCACTCCATATCATCCTTAGACAAACCAGACTCAACAGCCTCCCCACCCCCATCCTCCCCTTCACCCCCCACCCCCCCACTCCCCCTTCCCTTATCTACCACCAGGCCAGCCTCTCCACCATCCACCCCACTCCTCTGCACCCCACGATCCTCAATAGAAACCCTGCAGCGTCGGGGGAGGGGGGTTGGCACCACACCTGACGCACCTGCCTCAGCACCTCTTGCTGCCTCTGCAATTTTAGAAGACACAGACACAGAAGGATTGGACACATTTTTGGCAACCGATACCTTACCTACAGAAGACATGGGCACACTAGGTAAACGCACAGACTGGGGAGACACAGACACATTAGGTATTGGCACAGACTGGGGCACCACAGATTGGGGAGACACATTAGGTATTGACACAGACTCAGATGGACTCACAGGCACCCCAGCTGCTGAGCTCCGAGCATCCTCCATGTCCATGCGGAAGAACTCTCTCATGAGCTCAGGATTGTTGTGCATTGCCTCAGGACACTGACTGTAAGGATGTCCCACCGCATTGCACAGATTGCACCTGATGATATTACAGTCTTTTGCCAAATGTCCTATACCCTGACACAGAGAGCACTTCATCACTGGACAGGAGGATGCGAGATGTCCTTTATCTCCACACTTATTGCAGAGCTTTGGCTGGCCTGGATAGAAGATGGTCAGCCTGTCCCTTCCCAGGAAAGCTGAGGATGGCAGATGCTGGACAACATTGTCAACAACTTTTAATTTTAGCTGTACAGACCATCCCCCCGTCCATATTCCCCGATCATCTACAATCTTTTTTAGGGGGCTCAGGACGTCTCCATACCTCCTCAACCATACAGATAAATCCCCTTGTGGTATGGATTCATTGCGGACCAAAATTGTGACCATTTTAATGAGGGGCTGGCGTGAAACAAGCTTTGGGATGAGCCCTTTCCAGTCCGGCAGGCCCCTACACACATGCTCATATTTCTCCCAAAATATGTCCAAAGACTCCGGACGGATAAAGGACAAATCATATTCATAGGAACCTGCCGGACTGATCAGGGCGAAGATATCTCCGGGTGTAAACCCCATCTGTAGAATCTTATCCACCACTGTCCTCCTATGTGGGGGGATTCCACTGCCTTCCCATTTTAATTGCACAACATTCCTCCTTTTAAACATGGAGGAAGATAAGACATTTTCATGCTCCCTCCCTGCTTGCTGCCCCTTCCCAGATCCTGTAGCAGCAACACCAGCATAAGTTTTTCTTATACCAGCAGCATTTGCAGTCTTGTCCTTAGACACAATCAAACCTGCTGGCAGAGAGTCTGAAACAGCTGGGATAGCAGTCTTCTGATTAGAGGCAGGACCCTCCCCCTCCCCCGAGCACATGGTTTCTTTTCTGGGATCAATCACAGTCATGGCTGCTGCAGACTCCTGGAAACTTGTAGCACTACTGCACCCAGCATCTCCTCCACCATTCACAGGAACAGCCGCTGTGCCTGGTCCAGGCAAAGTCTCTGTATTGTCCATGGACCTCTCTGCAGACTGAAGCTGACAGTTATTAGCAGATGTTATTGCATGCTGTGTATTGACTATGGGTCTGGGCTGACTGCCTGCAGCACTACAACCCTCAGCAAGCACATTGTCATTAAAGTTCACACCATCATCCTGCACACACACTGTACCTGCACCTTGTCTCTCCACAGGTCTTTCTTCCACAGGGCTAGGAACGGCGTCCATCTTTTCCTCACCATCCTGGGAAGTGGAAGTGGATTCAAGTTTATTGATGAAATCCAGCATGGCAGAACCTTCAACCTCCTGCTCAGATGTTCCACATTGCTGGGGAGTGAAGGGGACAGAGGCCTCCACCATTGAGGGCTCAGCAGATGTCTGAGGTGTTGAAGAGCTGGGCTCATCCTCCGGGCCCACTTTCTCACTCTCTGCTGTCTGTAGCTGCATCTCCTCACTGGTCTCCTCACCCTCCATGCAGGAAGCGGCTCCTCTTCTCATTTGGCTGAATCTTTCTTCATTCTTATATTTCTCTTTAAATGCTCCACTATTCTCCTTCAGAGAATTCACCAGTTCTTTCTGCTTCCGCAGAGCTTGTTCCAGGTCTCTCAGCTCAGGCCTCAGAGCCGGTCTTTTCTTGCTGAAAACTTTGGCACAAATCTGCTTTTTCTTTTTAAATTCATTTTTCAAAGCCACCAACTTCTCCTCTTCCTTCTCAATCCGCTTCAGCGTTTCAATAACCCTCCGTCTAAAGGCAGACAGGGACTCATCTTTCCTTGGGCCAGGCCCAGTGTCATCCACAGGTTGAGGCCTATCCAGGGGGCCTCCACCAGGATCCTCCCCAGGATCCTGCATCACTCCTGGGGCAGAGGAGCAACTCTAGTCCCTGGTCTCTGGAAGCACAGGAGCAAAGGAACTAGCAACCTCACACCTCGCTGTCAGGGAGTGGAATGGCAGTTTCCCACCATCCCTGTGCTGAGTTCCCGGGTCTGTACACCCGCTGTGCCCATTATGAGGGGCTCTCACCATCCCTGTGCTGAGTTCCTGGGTCTGTACACCCGCTGTGCCCATTATGAGGGGTTCTCACCATCCCTGTGCTGAGTTCCCGGGTCTGTACACCCGCTGTGCCCATTATGAGGGGTTCTCACCATCCCTGTGCTGAGTTCCCGGGTCTGTACACCCGCTGTGCCCATTATGAGGGGTTCCCACCATCCCTGTGCTGAGTTCCCGGGTCTGTACACCCACTGTGCCCATTATGAGGGGTTCCCACCATCCCTGTGCTGAGTTCCCGGGTCTGTACACCCGCTGTGCCCATTATGAGGGGTTCTTACCATCCTTGTGCTGAGTTCCCGGGTCTGTACACCCGCTGTGCCCATTATGAGGGGTTCCCACCATCCCTGTGCTGAGTTCCCGGGTCTGTACACCCGCTGTGCCCATTATGAGGGGTTCTCACCATCCCTGTGCTGAGTTCCCGGGTCTGTACACCCGCTGTGCCCATTATGAGGGGTTCTCACCATCCCTGTGCTGAGTTCCCGGGTCTGTACACCCGCTGTGCCCATTATGAGGGGTTCCCTCTATCCCTGTGCTGAGTTCCCGGGTCTGTACACCCGCTGTGCCCATTATGAGGGGTTCTCACCATCCCTGTGCTGAGTTCCTGGGTCTGTACACCCGCTGTGCCCATTATGAGGGGTTCCCACCATCCCTGTGCTGAGTTCCCGGGTCTGTACACCCGCTGTGCCCATTATGAGGGGTTCTCACCATCCCTGTGCTGAGTTCCCGGGTCTGTACACCCGCTGTGCCCATTATGAGGGGTTCCCACCATCCCTGTGCTGAGTTCCCGGGTCTGTACACCCGCTGTGCCCATTATGAGGGGTTCTCACCATCCCTGTGCTGAGTTCCCAGGTCTGTACACCCGCTGTGCCCATTATGAGAGGTTCCCACCATCCCTGTGCTGAGTTCCCGGGTCTGTACACCCGCTGTGCCCTTTATGAGGGGTTCCCACCATCCCTGTGCTGAGTTCCCGGGTCTGTACACCCGCTGTGCCCATTATGAGGGGTTCCCACCATCCCTGTGCTGAGTTCCCGGGTCTGTACACCCGCTGTGCCCATTATGAGGGGTTCCCACCATCCCTGTGCTGAGTTCCCGGGTCTGTACACCCGCTGTGCCCATTATGAGGGGTTCTCACCATCCCTGTGCTGAGTTCCCGGGTCTGTACACCCGCTGTGCCCATTATGAGGGGTTCTCACCATCCCTGTGCTGAGTTCCCGGGTCTGTACACCCGCTGTGCCCATTATGAGGGGTTCCCTCTATCCCTGTGCTGAGTTCCCGGGTCTGTACACCCGCTGTGCCCATTATGAGGGGTTCCCACCATCCCTGTGCTGAGTTCCCGGGTCTGTACACCCGCTGTGCCCATTATGAGGGGTTCCCACCATCCCTGTGCTGAGTTCCCGGGTCTGTACACCCGCTGTGCCCATTATGAGGGGTTCTCACCATCCCTGTGCTGAGTTCCCGGGTCTGTACACCCGCTGTGCCCATTATGAGGGGTTCCCTCTATCCCTGTGCTGAGTTCCCGGGTCTGTACACCCGCTGTGCCCATTATGAGGGGTTCCCACCATCCCTGTGCTGAGTTCTCGGGTCTGTACACCCGCTGTGCCCATTATGAGGGGTTCTCTCCATCCCTGTGCTGAGTTCCCGGGTCTGTACACCCGCTGTGCCCATTATGAGGGGTTCTCACCATCCCTGTGCTGAGTTCCCGGGTCTGTACACCCGCTGTGCCCATTATGAGGGGTTCTCACCATCCCTGTGCTGAGTTCCCGGGTCTGTACACCCGCTGTGCCCATTATGAGGGGTTCTCACCATCCCTGTGCTGAGTTCCCGGGTCTGTACACCCGCTGTGCCCCATTATGAGGGGTTCCCACCATCCCTGTGCTGAGTTCCCGGGTCTGTACACCCGCTGTGCCCATTATGAGGGGTTAATTTTGTTTATTGAAAAATCTTACAAACAACAACTTATATACAATAAAACCATAATAAATAAATAAAACATATTTACAAAATAATTGAATGTGATAATACAAAACAAGAACATAATAAATGGTACAAACCAAATTGCGCACAACACAATCCCTATGGGAGAGCCAGACTAAGGAACGTCACCGTCACCATGCATGGAGCCTTTTATCAAAAATATATTTCATCTTGAAAATCTAGGGGAGTGAATCAAGAATACAAAGAAAAGCCGCACACCCCGAGATCAACAGGCAGCAGCTACAGAGTCCTGATATTCCTCCACGCCCTTATCCAGGCCTCCTGCTGCCACCTGCCTTTCTCAAGACCCCGAATCTTCCCAACCTCACCCAGAATGTCCTGCACCACCACTTCGACAGGGAGGATTTTACCCCGTAAGGATACCTGACACCGTGCACTCCACGTGAAATAACGGACTACCAGACTAACTAAAAAAAGTGTTTCCAAATCATAATCCCGACGAGTCTGGAATGCCCCATACACCCACTCTGCATAACTCATATGGGGGAGGAAGGGTATACTCAGAGCCCTCCCAACCCTCTTGTACACCTCTATATTAAAAGGGCATTGAAGTAGAAAGTGATCCATGGACTCCACCACTCCTCCACACTCCACTCTCGGGCAGCCCCGATCACTCATGGAAAGAAACTTCAAGTTGCCCTTCACATATAGTTTTCCATGAAAGGCAAGCCAAGCCCGATCCCTAAACTTCATTGGGATTCTCTCCAAATTAATCAATCGCAAACCCACCCCCAAAACCAGGCTTGGGCAATCCCTCAAGGCCAGTGGCTCGCAAAAAGCAGAGCTCATGATCCGCTTCTCAAGAAGTTTCCTTGGAAGAGATTTGACTTCTGCTGTTACTTGCCACTGCCGAAGCATTTTCAAACACGGGGCAACATAAGCCGGGAGCTGTTCATGCTTGACCCTCAGGCTCTTCACTGGCCCACCATTCTCCCAGTCTCGCAGAAAGGGCCTAAACCAGGACTGGAAAATACCAACCCACCCAGGCGGTCTCTCTGCCAACATGTTACCAAGATTGTACTTATCAGAGAGAAAAAGACTTCAGGGTTGACCATCCCTAGACCACCCTCCCGCCTAGGAAGGTAAGTCACATTCCTTTTGACAAGGTTTATTCTGTTCCCCCATAACAGCTGGAAGAAACAACTATAGATCCTGGTATAGAGAGAAACTGGCAAAACGCAAACAAAACTGACATACAGAAAAATCGGAATCAGGTAAGTCTTGATCAGATCAACCTTTTCCCTCAAGGAAAGCTGCCAACCTTTCCAGCTTGCCACCTTGGCATCGGCATTCTCCAGCCTGTTCACCCAATTTGCATGACCATAGTCACCTGGGCCGAATTCAATGCCTAGAACTCGAATTTTTTGTTGGGGCTCCGGGAAGTCATCCGGGAGAACAAAACTCTCCCCTTCCACACCCATCCAGAAAGCTTCACACTTGTCCTGGTTGACCTTTGAACCTGATGCCTCTGCATACTGCCCTATCACTGAGACCACCTCCTGCGCCTCCGCAGTCCCAGAGATAAAAACAGAAACATCATCAGCATAGGCCACAACCTTCAAAGGAGGCTCACCAGCGATGCCCAAAGATACCCCACACAATGGTCCACTCTCTAGCCTTCTAATGAAGGGGTCGATTGCAAACACATATAGCAGAGGACTCAATGGATACCCCTGACGCACACCCGAGCCGACCGCAAAGGGCTGCCCGACCCAACCATTAACCAAAGGAAAGCTTTCAGCCCCTTTGTACAAAATCTTGAGCCAATCAATGAAACCCCCCTCCAGGCCATATTTGTCAAGAAGGAGCCACAAGTACTCATGATTAACCCGATCAAAGGCCTTAGCCTGATCCAATGTCAGCAAAAATTTACCCCAACCAGCAGCCCTACAACGCTCCAAGGCCTCCCGGACAGCTAACACCGCTGAGAAAGTGCTTCTACCTTGGACCGAACAGTGCTGGTGGCGGGATAACAAACTGCCTGCAACTGGTGATAATCGCCAGAAGAAAACCTTTGCCAGTATCTTTCTATCGACATTAAGAAGGCTAATGGGGCGCCAATTCCCAATCATCGAAGGATCTTTACCCTTTGACAGAAGGATCACTGCAGATTGCCTCATGGAGGGAGGGAGAGAACCCTCATTCAAACAGCCATTAAAAACCTCCGCAAGGTAGGGAGCCAGGATTGTTTTAAAACATTTATAGAACTCGGCTGTCAGACCATCTGGCCCTGGAGTTTTCTTGATGGCTAGTTTATCAATAGCCTGGATTACCTCATCTCCAGTGATTTCATCTGTCAAATTCATCAAAGGAACATTACTTTCCAGTCCTGGTGTAGAGTCCAAAAAACACAACATCCTTGTCCGATCAAGGTTCCTTCCTCCCAGGAGATCGGCATAGTATGACCTGACAACCTCCAGGATCCCTGACCTAGACTTCGTCAGAGAGCCCGTACTGTCCCTCAGGCCATTGACCGTCTTAACTGCTACGCTCTGTCTACAGTTCTGGTAAGGGTCAGGCGAATGGTATTTCCCGTAATCCCTCTCCTGAACCAAAGAGGCGTGCCGGTCATATTGATGTCTCCTAAGGAGGAGCTTCACCTCAGAGATCGCCCCAGAATCTCCTCCATTCGAAACAAGGCGGTCAAGTTTCCTCCGCAAACGCTGGTAAGTGATATACTTATCTTGCTGCTTCTTTCTTCCTATGGCCTTGAAAAGCCCAACAGTCCGCTGTTTAACAAGCTCCCACCATTCTGACTTGCTGTTGCAAAAGTCTAGGATCGTTACCTGTGCTTGAAAAAAATCCTCAAAGGATTGTCTTACTCTCTCGTCTTCCAGGAGGGCCGAATTCAATCTCCAGATACCCCTCCCCCTAGGTGGCATGTCTGGGGCATTCAGAGTCACAGATAGAATACAGTGATCAGAAAACTCCAGTGCCCGACACACAGGTGCTGAAAAAGCGGAGTCTCCCTTTAAAAAAAAACCTATCTATCCTACTCTGACTACTACCTCGCTGAAAAGTGAACCCCGTGCTGTCTGGGCAGCGCTTAATGTGCGCATCTACCAGACCTGCTTCCCTAACTATCGCATTAAGAAAAAGGGTGTCATAGCCCAGCTTATCTCTGAAACCTCTCCTGTCTTTAGACCTAGTAATGGTGTTGAAATCACCTCCAAAGATAACCTGCTGGGCAGTAAAAAGAAAAGGCTTAAAGGGGTTGTAAAGGTAAAAATTTTTTCACCTTAATGCATTCTATGCATTAAGGTGAAAAAACTTTTGACAGTACCGCCGCCCCCAGCCCCCCCGTTTTACTTACCTGACGCCTCGAATCTTCGCTCCTCGTCCTCGTCAGCTTCATTGCAGCTCAGCCTGGTCGCTGATTGGCTGCAGTGGATGGATTGAAAGCAGCGCAGCCATTGGCTCGCGCTGCTGTCAATCACATCCAATGACGCGGCGCGCCGGGGGGCGGGGCCGAGTGATACAGCGAGCGGCTATAGCCGCCGGCTGTATCACGGGAGCGCGCCCGCAAGCACTCACCACCGTGCGACGGAACTCGCTTGAAGGTGGTAAATGCTTGCGGGGAGGAGCTGAAACAGCCGCCGAGGGACCCCAGAAGACCAGGTTCGGGGCCACTCTGTGCAGAACGAGCTGCACAGTGAAGGTAAGTATAACATGTTTGTTATTTTAAAAAAAAAAAAAAAACAACTTTACAACCCCTTTAATCTTTGTAAAGAGGCATTTCCTGTCCCACTTCGTCTGGGGACCATAGATGTTAATCAGGCGCAAGTCCTGCCCCTTCACAGAGACGTCTAAGACCATGCATCTCCCTATCTCTACCTCAATTACCCGTCGGCACGTTACCATACCAGAAAAAAGGACTGCAACTCCGCTGTAAGGCTCGGCCGCAAGAGACCAAAATGAGGGACCACGTCTCCACTCCTTCTTTGCCAGATGTATATCGGCCAGACTACTCAGTTGGGTTTCTTGCAAAAACAAAATGTCAGCATCAAACTCGCTGAGCAAAAATAAGGCCACATGACGAGCACTTACTGATCTTAAGCTGGCAACATTAATGGTTGCCACTTTTAACGGAGTGGGAACTGCCATTAGGGTAGTTGAGGCAGCCGTTTCTTAGCCTGACTACTCCCTCTTCCTGGAGAACCAGTGCGCTTTGTTGCACCCTGGCACTCATCCTCCATAGAGGACGCTGAACTGAATGAATCCCATTCATCATCCTCATCATCTGAAAAGACCTTAAACTTATTTTCTAAAGGCAAAAATTTTGCATTTAAGGTAACTGAACCCCCTTTTTTCCTTCTTTTGCCCCTCCTCCTCCTATCCTCCAACCACTCCATATCATCCTTAGACAAACCAGACTCAACAGCCTCCCCACCCCTATCCTCCCCTTCACCCCCCACCCCCCACTCCCCCTTCCCTTATCTACCACCAGGCCAGCCTCTCCACCATCCACCCCACGATCCTCAATAGAAACCCTGCAGCGTCGGGGGAGGGGGGTTGGCACCACACCTGACGCACCTGCCTCAGCACCTCTTGCTGCCTCTGCAATTTTAGAAGACACAGACACAGAAGGATTGGACACATTTTTGGCAACTGATACCTTACCTACAGAAGACACGGGCACACTGGGAAACGCACAGAGTGGGGAGACACAGACACATTAGGTATTGGCACAGACTGGGGCATCACAGACTGGGGAGACACAGACACATAAGGTATTGGCACAGACTGGGGCACCACCGATTGGGGAGACACATTAGGTATTGGCACAGACTGGGGAGGCACAGACACATTAGGTATTGGCACAGACTGGGGCACCACAGACTGGGGAGACACATTAGGTATTGGCACAGACTGGGGCCCCACAGACTGGGGAGACACATTAGGTATTGGCACCGACTCAGATGGACTCACAGGCACCCCAGCTGCTGAGCTCCGAGCATCCTCCATGTCCATGCGGAAGAACTCTCTCATGAGCTCAGGATTGTTGTGCATTGCCTCAGGACACTGACTGTAAGGATGTCCCACCGCATTGCACAGATTGCACCTGATGATATTACAATCCTTCACCAAATTCCTATACCCTGACACAGAGAGCACTTCATCACTGGACAGGAGGATGCGAGATGCCCTTTATCTCCACACTTATTGCAGAGCTTTGGCTGGCCTGGATAGAAGATGGTCAGCCTGTCCCTTCCCAGGAAAGCTGAGGATGGCAGATGCTGGACAACATTGTCAACGACCTTTTATTTTAGCTGCACAGACCATCCATATTCCCCGATCGTCCACAATCTTTTTTAGGGGGCTCAGGACATCTCCATACCTCCTCAACCATACAGATAAATCCACTTGCGGTATGGATTCATTGCGGATGAAAATTGTGACCATTTTAGTGAGGGGCTGGCGTGAAACAAGCTTTGGGATGAGCCCTTTCCAGTCCGGCAGGCCCCCACACACGTGCTCATACTTCTCCCAAAATATGTCCAAAGACTCCGGACGGATAAAGGACAAATCATATTCATAGGAACCTGCCGGACTGATCAGGGCGAAGATATCTGTGGGTGTAAACCCCATCTGTAGAATCTTATCCACCACTGCCCTCCTATGTGGGGGGATTCCACCGCCTTCCCATTTTAATTGCACAACATTCCTCCTTTTAAACATGGAGGAAGATAAAACATTTTCATGCTCCTTCCCTGCTTGCTCCCCCTTTCCAGATCCTGTAGAAGCAACACCAGCATAAGTTTTTCTTACACCAGCAGCATTTGCAGTCTTGTCCTTAGACACACCGGGTCTGTACACCTGCTGTGCCCATTATGAGGGGTTCTCACCATCCCTGTGCTGAGTTCCCGGGTCTGTACACCCGCTGTGCCCATTATGAGGGGTTCCCACCATCCCTGTGCTGAGTTCCCGGGTCTGTACACCCGCTGTGCCCATTATGAGGGGTTCTCACCATCCCTGTGCTGAGTTCCCGGGTCTGTACACCCGCTGTGCCCATTATGAGGGGTTCTCACCATCCCTGTGCTGAGTTCCCGGGTCTGTACACCCGCTGTGCCCATTATGAGGGGTTCCCACCATCCCTGTGCTGAGTTCCTGTGTCTGTACACCCGCTGTGCCCATTATGAGGGGTTCTCACCATCCCTGTGCTGAGTTCCCAGGTCTGTACACCCGCTGTGCCCATTATGACTGGTTCTCACCATCCCTGTGCTGAGTTCCTGGGTCTGTACACCCGCTGTGCCCATTATGAGGGGGTTCCCACCATCCCTGTGCTGAGTTCCCGGGTCTGTACACCCGCTGTACCCATTATGAGGGGTTCCCACCATCCCTGTGCTGAGTTCCGGGGTCTGTACACCCGCTGTGCCCATTATGAGGGGTTCCCACCATCCCTGTGCTGAGGTCCCGGGTCTGTACACCCGCTGTGCCCATTATGAGGGGTTCCCACCATCCCTGTGCTGAGTTCCCGGATCTGTACACCCGCTGTGCCCATTATGAGGGGTTCCCACCATCCCTGTGCTGAGTTCCCGGATCTGTACACCCGCTGTGCCCATTATGAGGAGTTCCCACCATCCCTGTGCTGAGTTCCCGGATCTGTACACCCGCTGTGCCCATTATGAGGGGTTCCCACCATCCCTGTGCTGAGTTCCCGGGTCTGTACACCCGCTATGCCCATTATGAGGGGTTCCCACCATCCCTGTGCTGAGTTCCCGGGTCTGTACACCCGCTGTGCCCATTATGAGGGGTTCCCCCCATCCCTGTGCTGAGTTCCCAGGTCTGTACACCCGCTGTGCCCATTATGAGGGGTTCCCCCCATCCCTGTGCTGAGTTCCCGGGTCTGTACACCCGCTGTGCCCATTATGAGGGGTTCCCCCCATCCCTGTGCTGAGTTCCCGGGTCTGTACACCCGCTGTGCCCATTATGAGGGGTTCCCCCCATCCCTGTGCTGAGTTCCCGGGTCTGTACACCCGCTGTGCCCATTATGAGGGGTTCTCACCATCCCTGTGCTGAGTTCCCGGGTCTGTACACCCGCTGTGCCCATTATGAGGGGTTCCCACCATCCCTGTGCTGAGTTCCCGGGTCTGTACACCCGCTGTGCCCATTATGAGGGGTTCCCACCATCCCTGTGCTGACTTCCTGGGGTTTTTAATGTCATCATAACGGATAATCGTAATTAACGAACATTCTTATTTTGTCCGATTCTGTTGTAATGGAATTTGGATCTCAAGTTTGTAAACGAAATTTCGTATTTCATACAAAATTCATATACATAAAAATTTGTATTTTGGATCCTCACGAATGTACAAATTTCCCAAAATTCATACGAATTTCCGTTTCGTACGAAACTAATCGCACGTGTCTACTATTTATAGTCAGGAGTGCCCCCTGGAAACAATCCCCCACCCAAAGATCTTGGTGGAATCTCCGCTATTTATAGTAAAGAGTGGGAACCATCCCCCACCCCGAGATCTGGGGGAATCCCCTCTATTCATAGTCTGGATTGCCCCTCTGAGAACCATCCCCCACCCAGAGATCTGGGGGAATCCCCTTTATTCATAGTCTGGATTGCCCCTCTGAGAACCATCCCCCACCCAAAGATCTGGGGGAATCCCCTTTATTGATATTCAGGAGTGCCCTCTGAGAACCATCCCCCACCCAGAGATCTGGGGGAATCCCCTCTATTCATAGTCAGGAGTGCCCCTCTGAGAACCATCCCCCACCCAGAGATCTGGGGGAATCCCCTCTATTGATAGTCAGGAGTGCCCCTCTGAGAACCATCCCCCACCCAGAGATCTGGGGGAATCCCCTCTATTGATAGTCAGGAGTGCCCCTCTGAGAACCATCCCCCACCCAGAGATCTGGGGGAATCCCCTCTATTGATAGTAAGGAGTGCCCCTCTGAGAACCATCCCCCACCCAGAGATCTGGGGGAATCCCCTCTATTGACAGTCAGGAGTGCCCCCTGGGGACCATCCCCCACCCAGAGATCTAGGGGAATCCCCTCTATTGATAGTCAGGAGTGCCCCTCTGAGAACCATCCCCCACCCAGAGATCTGGGGGAATCCCCTCTATTCATAGTCAGGAGTGCCCCTCTAAGCACCATCCCCCACCCAGAGATCTGGGGGAATCCCTTCTATTGATAGTCAGTAGGGCCCCCTGGGGACCATCCCCCACCCAGAGATCTGGGGGAATCCCCTCTATTGACAGTCAAGAGTGCCCTCTGAGAACCATCCCCCACCCAGAGATCTGGGGGAATCCCCTCTATTGATAATCAGGAGTGCCCCTCTAAGCACCATCCCCCACCCACCAATCTGGGGGAATCCCTTCTATTGATAGTCAGGATTAAGCCCCTATGTACCATCCCATCACACCATAGGAATAACAAGAGAAGATTTCTATTGCCCCATGCTTGATTTGTTGTAGCCGTATTAGTGCAATTGTGACAGAGAAAATTGAGTGCT
The DNA here is from genome assembly GCA_037952925.1 of Lithobates clamitans. Lineage (NCBI taxonomy): Eukaryota > Metazoa > Chordata > Amphibia > Anura > Ranidae > Lithobates > Lithobates clamitans. The sequence continues at coordinate 40,620 of JBBGZY010002877.1, read as the reverse complement.
GTCCGTGATACTTTTTTTATTTGCACTAACATACAATTTTTCAGGACAAGCTTTCGGGGTATGTGTCCTTCTTCAAGGTCCATTCTGCTTAAAAATTTGTGAATCAGTACTGCTTGGACCTTGAAGAAGGGGACATACCCCGAAAGCTTGTCCTGAAAAATTGTATGTTAGTGCAAATAAAAAAAGTATCACGGACAGCACTCAATTTTCTCTTTTATTGTCCCATGAGAAGAATAGCCCATGTGTAGCTTTATGGTTACATATTAATGACCTGAAATCACCTACGAGGAAGAGATTCTTGAGGGGGATGGGATCCACTGATGATGCTGCTACCAATGACTTCTCTGTGAAGGTTCTTATAGATCCAGGTCATGGAATATCTCTAGTAGTGGCCACATTCAGTTGGACTTGGCAGGAGAAGCAAAAAAAAGTGACTTGGAGAAAAGATGAAACATCTTCAACTTTACATCACAAGTCCAGCTAAATGTAACGAACTGTTACTAGATAAATGTAGCAATAACTCTCGGTGGAGCTGCTGGTTTAAGCGGGCTTGTTATCTTCACTCTCCTTCCCTCTGTTTCACCGGCACCGGGTCTAGGGTTCCGTTGAGTTTACCTCTGGACGATATAAGCACCAACACTTGAGTAGGTTTTCAATGCTTTATTGAACCAAGTAACGAAGGAAGTAGCAGGAAAGAGGCAGGAGGGAAACTGCAGGGAAGCTCAAATACCTTTCTTTAGGTTTCTTTAGAACATCCTTTAAAGTTGAATACTGTAATTGAATGCAATCCCCTTTTGTGGGACCCAATCTTTGCTCGCCTGGATAGGCCTCTCTCACTTGTCTAGCAGCCAGTACGCAGCACAAACAAAAGTCTCTGCCACAGACTTGCTTGAAATAAACCCGTACGATCCTCTGCCACAGGATGTATTGGTTCACCATGAATGTCAGACACAGTACTTGGACCTCTAAGCCAACCCGGCAGTACCATGTAACAAGACTACTTCAGGATACGTCCTCCAACCGAGTCACCAGGCCCCTCTCCAGACCAGCACTCTGCATGATCCTTCCATGACGGGTCCTCCCCTGGGATCTTCTCAGTTGTCCAGCTTCTTCACTCAGGATAGACAGCCCAGGAGCATTCCTCGGCTGCTGTGGTAGGCCCCAGACAGGCTTCTGGGCCCACCCACACGCTGCAGTGACGTGGGCCTCTGGAACACATACCTGTCGGCCAGGAGGGCCAGCAGGTGGCTGAAAACGAGCCCTAAAACATGGCGTCTGTCCCATAAATACCCTCTCCCAGAATGCAACTCGGAGGACCACCTCCACCGAGTTATCTCCGGGACAGAGGAGCACTCATACGCTTCAACACGTTGCTTTTCCAACACCAGCCAGTGGTGACAACGGCACCCACCGGCACAATGTGGAAATACCCGCAACTCAGCCAAACTGGAACAGAGGCAAATCTAACTTCCTATAAGGAGCAATTCACTAAATCTACCTATCAGATGGTAGATCATAAATCTACCAGCGCTACATGTGGAATAGAGATAATGACTCCGAACACGCCCAATGCTGACTACCAGTCCCTGAATATTCGAAGACCGAATAATCTGCCTCTATACTTGTGAAGGAAGTGACTCCAATGACTCTGGACACCCACAATGATGACCAAGACTCCCCGAATATTAGAAGAGGCCTAGACAGAATAATCTGTCCCCATACTTGTGAAGGAGGTGACGCCAATGACTCTGGACACCCTCAATGTTGACCACCACTTCCCAAATATTGGAAGACCAAATAATGTCTCCACAATTGTGAAGGAAGTGACTCCAATGGCTCCAGACACCCCCAGTGCTGATCACCACTCCATCAATATTGGAAGATGCAATAATCTGCCTCCATAGTTGAGAGAAATTACCACTCCAGGTGATAGCCCCGTGTTCACACCATCCTTGTGTTGAGGAGATGAAGAGTGCCAGCTCAGCAAAGGCAACGAGAGAAATGAAATAGGATGGCCGCATTCCAATATAATGCCTTTTTTTTGACAAAACTTAGTCCTTACACCAACAGAGGCATAGGTACAGATGATGGCTGATGCGTTTCACACCATTAGTGGCGCTTACTCATAGCTGTCATAGCTATAACTAAGAGCCACTAATGGTGTGAAACGCGTCAGACATCATCTGTACCTATGCCTCTGTTGGTGAATGGACTAAGTTTTGTCAATAAAGGCATTATATCAGAGTGTGGCCGTCCTATTTCATTTCTCTTGTAATCTGCCTCCATACCTGTGAAGGAAGTGGCTCCAATGACTGGACACCCCCAATGCTGATCACCACTCCCCAAATATTGGAAGATGGAATAATATGTCCCTATACTTGTGAAGGATCTGACTCCAATGACTCAGGACACCCTCAATGCTGACCTCCACTCCCCGAATATTGGAAGATGGAATAATATGTCTCCATACTTGTGAAGGATCTGACGCCAATGGCTCTGGACAACCTCAATGATGACCTGCACTCCCCGAATATTGGAAGATGGAATAATATGTCTCCATACTTGTGAAGGATCTGACTCCAATGGCTCTGGACAACCTCAATGATGACCTCCACTCCCCGAATATTGGAAGATGGAATAATATGTCCCTATTCTTGTGAAGGATCTGACTCCAATGGCTCTGGACACCCTCAGTGCTGACCTCCACTCCCCGAATATTGGAAGATGGAATAATATGTCTCCATACTTGTGAAGGATCTGACTCCAATGACTCTGGACAACCTCAATGATGACCTCCACTCCCCGAATATTGGAAGATGGAATAATATGTCTCCATACTTGTGAAGGATCTGACTTCAATGGCTCTGGACAGTGTGGACACCCTCAAAGCTGACCTCCATTCCCCGAATATTGGAAGACAGAATAATATGTCCCTATACTTGTGAAGGATCTGACGCCAATGGCTCTGGACAACCTCAATGATGACCTCCACTCCCCGAATATTGGAAGATGGAATAATATGTCTCCATACTTGTGAAGGATCTGACTCCAATGACTCTGGACAACCTCAATGATGACCTCCACTCCCCGAATATTGGAAGATGGAATAATATGTCCCTATACTTGTGAAGGATCTGACTCCAATGGCTCTGGACAACCTCAATGATGACCTGCACTCCCCGAATATTGGAAGATGGAATAATATGTCTCCATACTTGTGAAGGATCTGACTCCAATGGCTCTGGACAACCTCAATGATGACCTCCACTCCCCGAATATTGGAAGATGGAATAATATGTCCCTATACTTGTGAAGGATCTGATTCCAATGGCTCTGGACACCCTCAGTGCTGACCTCCACTCCCCGAATATTGGAGAATGGAATAATATGTCTCCATACTTGTGAAGGATCTGACTCCAATGGCTCTGGACAGTGTGGACACCCTCAAAGCTGACCTCCATTCCCCGAATATTGGAAGACAGAATAATATGTCCCTATACTTGTGAAGGATCTGACTCCAATGACTCTGGACACCCTCAGTGCTGACCTCCATTCCCCGAATATTGGAAGATGGAATAATATGTCTCCATACTTGTGAAGGATCTGACTCCAATGACTCTGGACAACCTCAATGATGACCTCCACTCCCCGAATATTGGAAGATGGAATAATATGTCCCTATATTTGTGAAGGATCTGACTCCAATGACTCAGGACACCCTCAGTGCTGACCTCCACTCCCCGAATATTGGAAGACAGAATAATATGTCCCTATACTTGTGAAGGATCTGACTCCAATGACTCTGGACACCCTCAGTGCTGACCTCCATTCCCCGAATATTGGAAGACAGAATAATATGTCCCTATATTTGTGAAGGATCTGACTCCAATGACTCTGAACACCCTCAATGCTGACCTCCATTCCCCGAATATTGGAAGACAGAATAATATGTCTCTGTACTTATGAAGGATCCAGCAAGTGTGATAAAGTTGAAGGGCAGATAATTTTCTTCTCCCAGTAATAATAGAAATGTTGAGACGATGGAGAATAATGAAGTGCAGACACGGGGCGAGGGGATAATCCCAAGGACATTTATTGTACCAGCAATAAACCAATCAGCCCCCCTCTTTGTGGCCCCGGATTGTGTCAGTCTGATCTGTGACTCCACAGAGATGAAGAAGATGTAGAGATTTCATTAGGCGGATCCTCTGCAGTTGTGCGTAGATACCCCCGACCTCCATATTGATCTCCCCCCCATGTCCTGATCCCAATGTCAGATCTGTGGGGGGTGGGGGGGGGCAGGGGACACAATGGGCCCCGGCCTGACTTCCAGGAATGTCTGTAAACAGGTTTGGGGGTCTCGGGCAGAGAGACGTTTGTTGACTTCACCAGAGGTGACATGTGTGTAAATGGTGCATTGTCCCGATTTGTGTAACCAGGATGTCAGGATTGTCCCAGCTGTGACACACAATGAAGCTCTGATCCCCCCACAGAGACCAATATTGAACTTTCTGTGTCCAGAGCCGGCATCCTAATCCCACCATTGCCAGGGACACCCAGGGACTACAACCCCCATCAGGACCAGGATCCAGGCCAGGATAATGAGCTCCATCATTCCTGATACTGAATTCCCTACATATGATAGTTCTGTATGACACCCGTCCACAACACCCCAAATCTGACACAAGAGCTGACACTCCTCTACACCTGACACCTACAACTGCCCCCGACAGATAACTTCTGATTGGTTGCTATAGGAGACCGCCCCCTGCTCTCTGTCAAAGGCCCCCCCAAATAAGACGTTGTGGATTATTCCAATATCTCCAACCGATCGAGAGAACAAATAATCTCCAGTGATCGGTTCTCTTTACACGATGGGACTGCAAACATGTTCTCTGGAATAGATTGTAAGCTTCTGTGGTTTGGGCTCTGCACTATCTCTATAGCCGAACTACAAGAGAGAGGACTACAATACACACCACCGGGACAGGAGGCCAGAGAGAGGACTACAATACACACCACCGGGACAGGAGGCCCGAGAGAGGACTACAATACACACCACCGGGACAGGAGGCCAGAGAGAGGACTACAATACACACCATGAGGACAGGAGATCAGAGAGAGGACTACAATACACACCATGAGGACAGGAGGCCAGAGAGAGGACTACAATACACACCATGAGGACAGGAGGTCAGAGAGAGGACTACAATACACACCACCGGGACAGGAGGCCAGAGAGAGGACTACAATACACACCACCGGGACAGGAGAGCAGAGAGAGGACTACAATACACACCATGAGGACAGGAGGTCAGAGAGAGGACTACAATACACACCACCGGGACAGGAGATCAGAGAGAGGACTACAATACACACCACCGGGACAGGAGATCAGAGAGAGGACTACAATACACACCATGAGGACAGGAGGACAGAGAGAGGACTACAATACACACCATGAGGACAGGAGGCCAGAGAGAGGACTACAATACACACCACCGGGACAGGAGGCCAGAGAGAGGACTACAATACACACCATGAGGACAGGAGGCCAGAGAGAGGACTACAATACACACCACCGGGACAGGAGGCCAGAGAGAGGACTACAATACACACCACCGGGACAGGAGGCCAGAGAGAGGACTACAATACACACCATGAGGACAGGAGGCCAGAGAGAGGACTACAATACACACCACCAGGACAGGAGGCCAGAGAGAGGACTACAATACACACCACCGGGACAGGAGGCCAGAGAGAGGACTACAATACACACCACCGGGACAGGAGGCCAGAGAGAGGACTACAATACACACCATGAGGACAGGAGGCCAGAGAGAGGACTACAATACACACCATGAGGACAGGAGGTCAGAGAGAGGACTACAATACACACCATGAGGACAGGAGATCAGAGAGAGGACTACAATACACACCATGAGGACAGGAGGTCAGAGAGAGGACTACAATACACACCATGAGGACAGGAGATCAGAGAGAGGACTACAATACACACCATGAGGACAGGAGGCCAGAGAGAGGACTACAATACACACCATGAGGACAGGAGGCCAGAGAGAGGACTACAATACACACCATGAGGACAGGAGATCAGAGAGAGGACTACAATACACACCACCGGGACAGGAGGCCAGAGAGAGGACTACAATACACACCATGAGGACAGGAGGCTAGAGAGAGGACTACAATACACACCATGAGGACAGGAGGTCAGAGAGAGGACTACAATACACACCACCGGGACAGGAGATCAGAGAGAGGACTACAATACACACCATGAGGACAGGAGGCCAGAGAGAGGACTACAATACACACCATGAGGACAGGAGGCCAGAGAGAGGACTACAATACACACCATGAGGACAGGAGGCCAGAGAGAGGACTACAATACACACCACCGGGACAGGAGGCCAGAGAGAGGACTACAATACACACCACCGGGACAGGAGGCCAGAGAGAGGACTACAATACACACCACCGGGACAGGAGGCCAGAGAGAGGACTACAATACACACCATGAGGACAGGAGGCCAGAGAGAGGACTACAATACACACCATGAGGACAGGAGATCAGGGAGAGGACTACAATACACACCATGAGGACAGGAGGCCAGAGAGAGGACTACAATACACACCACCGGGACAGGAGATCAGAGAGAGGACTACAATACACACCACCGGGACAGGAGGTCAGAGAGAGGACTACAATACACACCCTGAGGACAGGAGGCCAGAGAGAGGACTACAATACACACCACCGGGACAGGAGGCCAGAGAGAGGACTACAATACACACCATGAGGACAGGAGGCCAGAGAGAGGACAACAATACACACCACCGGGACAGGAGGCCAGAGAGAGGACTACAATACACACCACCGGGACAGGAGGTCAGAGAGAGGACTACAATACACACCCTGAGGACAGGAGGCCAGAGAGAGGACTACAATACACACCACCGGGACAGGAGGCCAGAGAGAGGACTACAATACACACCATGAGGACAGGAGGCCAGAGAGAGGACTACAATACACACCATGAGGACAGGAGGCCAGAGAGAGGACTACAATACACACCACCGGGACAGGAGGCCAGAGAAGACTACAATACACACCACCGGGACAGGAGGCCAGAGAGAGGACTACAATACACACCATGAGGACAGGAGGCCAGAGAGAGGACTACAATACACACCATGAGGACAGGAGGCCAGAGAGAGGACTACAATACACACCACCGGGACAGGAGGCCAGAGAGAGGACTACAATACACACCATGAGGACAGGAGGTCAGAGAGAGGACTACAATACACACCATGAGGACAGGAGGCCAGAGAGAGGACTACAATACACACCATGAGGACAGGAGGCCAGAGAGAGGACTACAATACACACCATGAGGACAGGAGGACAGAGAGAGGACTACAATACACACCATGAGGACAGGAGGCCAGAGAGAGGACTACAATACACACCATGAGGACAGGAGGCCAGAGAGAGGACTACAATACACACCACCGGGACAGGAGGCCAGAGAGAGGACTACAATACACACCATGAGGACAGGAGGACAGAGAGAGGACTACAATACACACCATGAGGACAGGAGGACAGAGAGAGGACTACAATACACACCATGAGGACAGGAGGTCAGAGAGAGGACTACAATACACACCATGAGGACAGGAGGACAGAGAGAGGACTACAATACACACCACCGGGACAGGAGGACAGAGAGAGGACTACAAAACACACCACCGGGACAGGAGGACAGAGAGAGGACTACAAAACACACCACCGGGACAGGAGGCCAGAGAGAGGACTACAATACACACCACCGGGACAGGAGGCCAGAGAGAGGACTACAATACACACCATGAGGACAGGAGGCCAGAGAGAAGACTACAATACACACCATGAGGACAGGAGGTCAGAGAGAGGACTACAATACACACCATGAGGACAGGAGGCCAGAGAGAGGACTACAATACACACCACCGGGACAGGAGGACAGAGAGAGGACTACAATACACACCACCGGGACAGGAGGACAGAGAGAGGACTACAATACACACCACCGGGACAGGAGGCCAGAGAGAGGACTACAATACACACCACCGGGACAGGAGATCAGAGAGAGGACTACAATACACACCACCGGGACAGGAGGCCAGAGAGAGGACTACAATACACACCATGAGGACAGGAGGACAGAGAGAGGACTACAATACACACCATGAGGACAGGAGGACAGAGAGAGGACTACAATACACACCACCGGGACAGGAGGACAGAGAGAGGACTACAAAACACACCACCGGGACAGGAGGACAGAGAGAGGACTACAAAACACACCATGAGGACAGGAGGACAGAGAGAGGACTACAATACACACCACCGGGACAGGAGGACAGAGAGAGGACTACAAAACACACCACCGGGACAGGAGGCCAGAGAGAGGACTACAATACACACCATGAGGACAGGAGGACAGAGAGAGGACTACAATACACACCATGAGGACAGGAGGCCAGAGAGAGGACTACAATACACACCACCGGGACAGGAGATCAGAGAGAGGACTACAATACACACCACCGGGACAGGAGATCAGAGAGAGGACTACAATACACACCATGAGGACAGGAGGCCAGAGAGAGGACTACAATACACACCACCGGGACAGGAGGCCAGAGAGAGGACTACAATACACACCACCGGGACAGGAGATCAGAGAGAGGACTACAATACACACCATGAGGACAGGAGGCCAGAGAGAGGACTACAATACACACCACCGGGACAGGAGGCCAGAGAGAGGACTACAATACACACCATGAGGACAGGAGGCCAGAGAGAGGACTACAATACACACCACCGGGACAGGAGGCCAGAGAGAGGACTACAATACACACCATGAGGACAGGAGGCCAGAGAGAGGACTACAATACACACCACCGGGACAGGAGGCCAGAGAGAGGACTACAATACACACCATGAGGACAGGAGGACAGAGAGAGGACTACAATACACACCACCAGGACAGGAGGCCATAGAGAGGACTACAATACACACCATGAGGACAGGAGGCCAGAGAGAGGACTACAATACACACCATGAGGACAGGAGATCAGAGAGAGGACTACAATACACACCATGAGGACAGGAGGTCAGAGAGAGGACTACAATACACACCACCAGACAAGACTCGTGCTCGGGACCTTGAAGGTCTAGATTAGGGGTCTCCAAACTTTCCAAGCAAAGGGCCAATTTACTGTCCTTCAGGCTTTAGGGGGGCTGGACTGAAGAAAATGCCCTGGGATCAGTGCCCCATCATTGGTTTTAATGGGAGGAATAGTGCCCCATTGATGGGGTCAGTTGGTGGAGTAGTGCCCCATTGATGGTGTCAGTTGGTGGAGTAGTGCCCCATCGATGGTGTCAGTTGGTGGAGTAGTGCCCCATTGATGGGGGCAGTTGGTGGAGTAGTGCCCCATTGATGGTGTCAGTTGGTGGAGTAGTGCCCCATCGATGGTGTCAGTTGGTGGAGTAGTGCCCCATTGATGGGGGCAGTTGGTGGAGTAGTGCCCCATTGATGGTGTCAGTTGGTGGAGTAGTGCCCCATCGATGGTGTCAGTTGGTGGAGTAGTGCCCCATTGATGGGGGCAGTTGGTGGAGTAGTGCCCCATTGATGGTGTCAGTTGGTGGAGTAGTGCCCCACTGATGGGGTCAGTTGGTGGAGTAGTGCCCCATTGATGGGGGCAGTTGGTGGAGTAGTGCCCCACTGATGGTGTCAGTTGGTGGAGTAGTGCCCCATTGATGGTGTCAGTTGGTGAAGTAGTGCCCCATTGATGGGGGCAGTTGGTGAAGTAGTGCCCCAGTGATGGTGTCAGTTGGTGGAGTAGTGCCCCATTGATGGGGGCAGTTGGTGGAGTAGTGCCCCACTGATGGTGTCAGTTGGTGGAGTAGTGCCCCATTGATGGTGTCAGTTGGATGAGTAGTGCCCCATTGATGGGGGCAGTTGGTGGAGTAGTGCCCCACTGATGGTGTCAGTTGGTGGAGTAGTGCCCCATTGATGGTGTCAGTTGGTGGAGTAGTGCCCCATTGATGGTGTCAGTTGGTGGAGTAGTGCCCCATTGATGGTGTCAGTTGGTGGAGTAGTGCCCCATTGATGGGGGCAGTTGGTGAAGTAGTGCCCCATTGATGGTGTCAGTTGGTGGAGTAGTGCCCCATTGATGGTGTCAGTTGGTGGAGTAGTGCCCCATTGATGGGGGCAGTTGGTGGAGTAGTGCCCCATTGATGGTGTCAGTTGGTGGAGTAGTGCCCCATTGATGGGGGCAGTTGGTGGAGTAGTGCCCCATTGATGGGGTCAGTTGGTGGGTAGTGCCCCATTGATGGTGTCAGTTGGTGGAGTAGTGCCCCATTGATGGTGTCAGTTGGTGGAGTAGTGCCCCATTGATGGGGTATGTTGGTGGAGTAGTGCCCCATTGATGGTGTCAGTTGGTGGAGTAGTGCCCCATTGATGGTGTCAGTTGGTGGAGTAGTGCCCCATTACCTAAACCCTATTGATCATCTGTGGGACATCCTCAAACGGAAGGTGGAGGAGCGCAAGGTCTCTAACATCCACCAGCTCTGTGATGTCATCATGGGGGAGGGGAAGAGGACTCCAGTGACAACCTGTGAAGCTCTGGTGACCTCCATGCCCAAGAGGGTTAAGGCAGTGCTGGAAAATAATGGCGGCCACACAAAATATTGACACTTTGGACCCAATTTGGACATTTTCACTGAGGGGTGTACTGACTTTTGTGAAGTACTGTATGTCTTCGCTCACCATATCCCGGATTTTGCTGACAACGCTGTCAGTTTTTGGTATTCTTAGGGAGAGGGGCTTTTGATGACATCATTTGCGATCCATATTTCTTCATTAATAGAGATTCCCGTGTTGTACCACGACTATCTGCCCCAACGATGTAAAGCCCCATAGAAATCCTGTATAATAATAACATTGTCTGTATAGGAAACCTTTTCTATTCTGTTTAATGTGGTGGACTACAATACCCAGAATCCCTTCCCCCCCCTTCAGGTAGAGTTCAAAACAAAAGGGATAAAATATAAAAGAAACATTAGATGAGTCCTGTGGAAATATCAACCCCACACACCATACAATCTGATTGTACAATCTCCTTCAGAATTACCAAAATAGGAGGACACACCGAGACAACCCATCCGATTTGTAGACTGGTCCAAGACTGGTCCTTGGGGGTTGTGGGACCTCAAATGAAAAAAAAAACAAGGGTTGTCCCCCTAGATTAACACCAGACCCTTTACCATACCCCCCCACTCTTCCTTGAACCATACATGGGTGGGGGAGAGGGGTACCTTGCTGTCCTCATCATGATTATGAAGACAAGGCCTCTTCCCTACTGCCCTGGCCCAATAGTTGTGGGGGTCTGTGGGCCACATTCATGACTTGGTGTAGATGGTAGGAGGCCTAAGATTGGGGGGACGGAGTGTAGGGCCCCGGGGGGCTCCTGTCTGGAGGTGGTCTAGTTTCCTCCAGGTCCATGTATTATGTAGGAGGGTCAGAATTGGGGGGACAGGGTGTAGGGCCCCGGGGGGCCCCTGTCTGGAGATGGTCTAGTTTCCTCCAGGTCCATGTATTATGTAGGAGGGTCAGGATTGGGGGGACGGGGTGTAGGACCCCGGGGGGCCCCTGTCTGGAGGTGGTCTAGTTTCCTCCAGGTCCATGTATTATGTAGGAGGGTCAGGATTGGGGGGACGGGGTGAAAGGCCCCGGGGGGCCCCTGTCTGGAGGTGGTCTAGTTTCCTCCAGGTCCATGTATTATGTAGGAGGGTCAGGATTGGGGGGACGGGGTGTAGGGCCCCGGGGTGCCCCTGTCTGGAGATGGTCTAGTTTCCTCCAGGTCCATGTATTATGTAGGAGGGTCAGGATTGGGGGGACGGAGTGTAGGGCCCCGGGGTGCCCCTGTCTGGAGGTGGTCTAGTTTCCTCCAGGTCCATGTATTATGTAGGAGGGTCAGGATTGGGGGGACGGGGTGTAGGACCCCGGGGGGCCCCTGTCTGGAGATGGTCTAGTTTCCTCCAGGTCCATGTATTACGTAGGAGGGTCAGGATTGGGGGGACGGGGTGTAGGGCCCCGGGGGGCTCCTGTCTGGAGATGGTCTAGTTTCCTCAAGGTCCATGTATTATGTAGGAGGGTCAGGATTGGGGGGACGGGGTGTAGGGCCCCGGGGGGCCCCTGTCTGGAGGTGGTCTAGTTTCCTCCAGGTCCATGTATTATGTAGGAGGGTCAGGATTGGGGGGACGGGGTGTAGGGCCCCGGGGGGCCCCTGTCTGGAGGTGGCCTAGTTTCCTCCAGGTCCATGTATTATGTAGGAGGGTCAGGATTGGGGGGACGGGGTGTAGGACCCCGGGGGGCCCCTGTCTGGAGGTGGTCTAGTTTCCTCCAGGTCCATGTATTATGTAGGAGGGTCAGGATTGGGGGGACGGGGTGTAGGACCCCGGGGGGCCCCTGTCTGGAGGTGGTCTAGTTTCCTCCAGGTCCATGTATTATGTAGGAGGGTCAGGATTGGGGGGACGGGGTGCAGGGCCCCGGGGGGGCCCTGTCTGGAGGTGGTCTAGTTTCCTCCAGGTCCATGTATTATGTAGGAGGGTCAGGATTGGGGGGACGGGGTGTAGGGCCCCGGGGGGCCCCTGTCTGGAGGTGGTCTAGTTTCCTCCAGGTCCATGTATTATGTAGGAGGGTCAGGATTGGGGGGACGGGGTGAAGGGCCCCGGGGGGGCCCCTGTCTGGAGATGGTCTAGTTTCCTCCAGGTCCATGTATTATGTAGGAGGGTCAGGATTGGGGGGACGGGGTGTTTGGCCCAAGGGGGCCCCTGTCTGGAGATGGTCTAGTTTCCTCCAGGTCCATGTATTATGTAGGAGGGTCAGGATTGGGGGGACGGGGGTGTAGGGCCCCGGGGGGCCCCTGTCTGGAGGTGGCCTAGTTTCCTCCAGGTCCATGTATTATGTAGGAGGGTCAGGATTGGGGGGACGGGGTGTTTGGTCCCGGGGTGCCCCTGTCTGGAGGTGGTCTAGTTTCCTCCAGGTCCATGTATTATGTAGGAGGGTCAGGATTGGGGGGACGGGGGGACGGGGTGCAGGGCCCCGGGGGGGCCCTGTCTGGAGGTGGTCTAGTTTCCTCCAGGTCCATGTATTATGTAGGAGGGTCAGAATTGGGGGGACGGGGTGTAGGGCCTCGGGGTGCCCCTGTCTGGAGATGGTCTAGTTTCCTCCAGGTCCATGTATTATGTAGGAGGGTCAGGATTGGGGGGATGGGGTATAGGGCCCCGGGGGGCCCCTGTCTGGAGGTGGTCTAGTTTCCTCCAGGTCCATGTATTATGTAGGAGGGTCAGGATTGGGGGGACGGGGTGTAGGGCCCCGGGGGGCCCCTGTCTGGAGATGGTCTAGTTTCCTCCAGGTCCATGTATTAATGTAGGAGGGTCAGGATTGGGGGGACGGGGTGTACGGCCCCGGGGGGCCCCTGTCTGGAGGTGGTCTAGTTTCCTCCAGGTCCATGTATTATGTAGGAGGGTCAGGATTGGGGGGACGGGGTGTAGGGCCCCGGGGGCCCCCTGTCTGGGGGTGGTCTAGTTTCCTCCAGGTCCATGTATTATGTAGGAGGGTCAGGATTGGGGGGACGGGGGTGTAGGGCCCCGGGGGGCCCCTGTCTGGAGGTGGCCTAGTTTCCTCCAGGTCCATGTATTATGTAGGAGGGTCAGGATTGGGGGGACGGGGTGTAGGGCCCCGGGGGGCCCCTGTCTGGAGGTGGTCTAGTTTCCTCCAGGTCCATGTATTATGTAGGAGGGTCAGGATTGGGGGGACGGGGTGTAGGGCCCCGGGGGGCCCCTGTCTGGAGGTGGTCTAGTTTCCTCCAGGTCCATGTATTATGTAGGAGGGTCAGGATTGGGGGGACGGGGTGAAAGGCCCCGGGGGGCCCCTGTCTGGAGGTGGTCTAGTTTCCTCCAGGTCCATGTATTATGTAGGAGGGTCAGGATTGGGGGGACGGGGTGTAGAGCCCCGGGGGGCCCTGTCTGGAGATGGTCTAGTTTCCTCCAGGTCCATGTATTATGTAGGAGGGTCAGGATTGGGGGGACGGGGTGTAGGGCCCCGGGGTGCCCCTGTCTGGAGGTGGTCTAGTTTCCTCCAGGTCCATGTATTATGTAGGAGGGTCAGGATTGGGGGGACGGGGTGTAGGGCCCCGGGGTGCCCCTGTCTGGAGATGGTCTAGTTTCCTCCAGGTCCATGTATTATGTAGGAGGGTCAGGATTGGGGGGACGGAGTGTAGGGCCCCGGGGTGCCCCTGTCTGGAGATGGTCTAGTTTCTTCCAGGTCCATGTATTATCTAGGAGGGTCAGAATTGGGGGGACGGGGTGTAGGGCCCCGGGGGGCCCCTGTCTGGAGGTGGCCTAGTTTCCTCCAGGTCCATGTATTATATAGGAGGGTCAGGATTGGGGGGACGGGGTGTAGAGCCCCGGGGGGCCCCTGTCTGGAGGTGGTCTAGTTTCCTCCAGGTCCATCTATTATGTAGGAGGGTCAGGATTGGGGGGATGGGGTGTACGGCCCCGGGGGGCCCCTGTCTGGAGGTGGTCTAGTTTCCTCCAGGTCCATGTATTATGTAGGAGGGTCAGGATTGGGGGGACGGGGTGTACGGCCCCGGGGGGCCCCTGTCTGGAGGTGGTCTAGTTTCCTCCAGGTCCATGTATTATCTAGGAGGGTCAGAATTGGGGGGGATGGGGTGTTTGGCCCCAGGGGGCCCCTGTCTGGAAGTGGCCTAGTTTCCTCCAGGTCCATGTATTATCTAGGAGGGTCAGAATTGGGGGGATGGGGTGTTTGGCCCCAGGGGGCCCCTGTCTGGAGGTGGTCTAGTTTCCTCCAGGTCCATGTATTATGTAGGAGGGTCAGGATTGGGGGGACGGGGTGTAGGACCCCGGGGGGCCCCTGTCTGGGGGTGGCCTAGTTTCCTCCAGGTCCATGTATTATGTAGGAGGGTCAGGATTGGGGGGACGGGGTGTAGGGCCCCGGGGGGCCCCTGTCTGGAGGTGGTCTAGTTTCCTCCAGGTCCATGTATTACGTAGGAGGGTCAGGATTGGGGGGACGGGGTGTAGGGCCCCGGGGGGCCCCTGTCTGGAGATGGTCTAGTTTCCTCCAGGTCCATGTATTACGTAGGAGGGTCAGGATTGGGGGGACGGGGTGTAGGGCCCCGGGGGGCCCCTGTCTGGAGGTGGTCTAGTTTCCTCCAGGTCCATGTATTACGTAGGAGGGTCAGGATTGGGGGGACGGGGTGTACGGCCCCGGGGGGCCCCTGTCTGGAGGTGGTCTAGTTTCCTCCAGGTCCATGTATTATGTAGGAGGGTCAGGATTGGGGGGACGGAGTGTAGGGCCTCGGGGTGCCCCTGTCTGGAGGTGGCCTAGTTTCCTCCAGGTCCATGTATTATGTAGGAGGGTCAGGATTGGGGGGACGGGGTGTTTGGCCCCAGGGGGCCCCTGTCTGGAGGTGGCCTAGTTTCCTCCAGGTCCATGTATTATGTAGGAGGGTCAGGATTGGGGGGACGGGGTGTAGGGCCCCAGGGGGCCCCTGTCTGGAGGTGGCCTAGTTTCCTCCAGGTCCATGTATTACGTAGGAGGGTCAGGATTGGGGGGACGGGGTGTAGGGCCCCAGGGGGCCCCTGTCTGGAGGTGGCCTAGTTTCCTCCAGGTCCATGTATTATGTAGGAGGGTCAGGATTGGGGGGACGGGGTGTAGAGCCCCGGGGGGCCCCTGTCTGGAGGTGGCCTAGTTTCCTCCAGGTCCATGTATTATGTAGGAGGGTCAGGATTGGGGGGACGGGGTGTAGGACCCCGGGGGGCCCCTGTCTGGAGGTGGCCTAGTTTCCTCCAGGTCCATGTATTATGTAGGAGGGTCAGGATTGGGGGGACGGGGTGTAGAGCCCCGGGGGGCCCCTGTCTGGAGGTGGCCTAGTTTCCTCCAGGTCCATGTATTATGTAGGAGGGTCAGGATTGGGGGGACGGGGTGTTTGGCCCCGGGGGGCCCCTGTCTGGAGGTGGCCTAGTTTCCTCCAGGTCCATGTATTATGTAGGAGGGTCAGGATTGGGGGGACGGGGTGTTTGGCCCCGGGGGGCCCCTGTCTGGAGGTGGCCTAGTTTCCTCCAGGTCCATGTATTATGTAGGAGGGTCAGGATTGGGGGGACGGGGTGTAGGGCCCCAGGGGGCCCCTGTCTGGAGGTGGCCTAGTTTCCTCCAGGTCCATGTATTATGTAGGAGGGTCAGGATTGGGGGGACGGGGTGTAGGGCCCCGGGGCACCCCTGTATGGAGATGGTCTAGTTTCCTCCAGGTCCATGTATTATGTAGGAGGGTCAGGATTGGGGGGACGGGGTGTAGGGCCCCAGGGGGCCCCTGTCTGGAGGTGGCCTAGTTTCCTCCAGGTCCATGTATTATGTAGGAGGGTCAGGATTGGGGGGACGGGGTGTTTGGCCCCGGGGGGCCCCTGTCTGGAGGTGGCCTAGTTTCCTCCAGGTCCATGTATTATGTAGGAGGGTCAGGATTGGGGGGACGGGGTGTAGGGCCCCAGGGGGCCCCTGTCTGGAGGTGGCCTAGTTTCCTCCAGGTCCATGTATTATGTAGGAGGGTCAGGATTGGGGGGACGGGGTGTTTGGCCCCGGGGGGCCCCTGTCTGGAGGTGGCCTAGTTTCCTCCAGGTCCATGTATTATGTAGGAGGGTCAGGATTGGGGGGACGGGGTGTAGGGCCCCAGGGGGCCCCTGTCTGGAGGTGGCCTAGTTTCCTCCAGGTCCATGTATTATGTAGGAGAATGGCCGGCTGGGTTAACCCTTTGTCGGGCGGTTGGCAGAGCTCCGGCTCCGGGGGAAGGGCAGCTGCTGGCTGGTGATTCTCGCAATGAGTTAACAACGCAGTGATTACACATTCATCTCCCATCCCCCCCATCCTGCCCTCTCCCCCCTCCTCCGCCTGGCTGCAGCTGCAACTCTAAGACTCTGCAGAGCCAAGCCATCGGGGCCCCAAAACTGACCGGCGCTCTGGGAGGGGCCACGCTCAGGTAGGCCTGTGTGAGGGTCAGTGTGTGTCAGTATATCGATCAGAATATTAGTATACAGCTCGGTGTGTCAGTATATAGATCGTTGTGTTAGTATACAGCTCGGTGTGTCAGTATATAGATCGTTGTGTCAGTATACAGCTCGGGGTATCAGTATACAGCTCGGTGTGTCAGTATACATCTCGGTGTGTCAGTATACATCTCGGTGTGTTAGTATATAGCTCTGAGTATTCTCAAGCACTGAGTGGGGATCTAAAGGGGGGTGTGAAGAGGGAGGGACCCCCCATACGCCTCATATATTTCTATTTACTCCCATTATTTGCTGCACCAGCGTCCTCACATGACCCCGCTCCACCAGGAACTCCCTGCGTCTCCTTCACTACAAACTGAAAGATGACCCCTATGTGTCACCGCTCTGCAGACCCCAGTAGTATCTGCTACAATGTAACCTATGGGGTGTTATATGTCACATGCAATGTATGGAGTGCTGTATGTCGTTACATTGGTGATCAGTGGGAAGAATGTTCCTTACATTGGTGATCAGTGGGAAGAATGTTCCTTACATTGGTGATCAGTGAGAAGAATGTCCCTTACATTGGTGATCAGTGAGAAGAATGTTCCTTACATTGGTGATCAGTGAGAAGAATGTCCCTTACATTGGTGATCAGTGAGAAGAATGTCCCTTACATTGGTGATCAGTGAGAAGAATGTCCCTTACATTGGTGATCAGTGAGAAGAATGTCCCTTACATTGGTGATCAGTGAGAAGAATGTCCCTTACATTGGTGATCAGTGAGAAGAATGTTCCTTACATTGGTGATCAGTGAGAAGAATGTTCCTTACATTGGTGATCAGTGAGAAGAATGTTCCTTACATTGGTGATCAGTGGGAAGAATGTTCCTTACATTGGTGATCAGTGGGAAGAATGTTCCTTACATTGGTGATCAGTGGGAAGAATGTTCCTTACATTGGTGATCAGTGAGAAGAATGTTCCTTACATTGGTGATCAGTGAGAAGAACGTTCCTTACATTGGTGATCAGTGAGAAGAACGTTCCTTACATTGGTGATCAGTGAGAAGAACGTTCCTTACATTGGTGATCAGTGAGAAGAACGTTCCTTACATTGGTGATCAGTGAGAAGAACTGCCAATCAACATAAATTAACAGCAGAAACCACCTCTGGCCAAACATAGAGTGCAATGGGAAGGTGCCCTCAGGTCAGTCTTGGCTGCAAGCTGTGGAGAGGTGGGAAGCACCAAATAGGGAAAATTGCCTTCCCATTGCACTCTACGTTTGGCCAGAGATGGTTTCTGCTGTTAATTTATTTGAAATGGCTAATGTGTAAGTATGACCATTTAACTGATGAATAAAACTTTTTATCACTCAGGAAGGGTTTTCTCATCGCATATCACATACATATCACATCTCTACCCTCTCCAAACCTTCTCTACTTAATCCAGGCCTTCGCTACCTTCTTCACCTTCTCCAGATCTTCTCTACTTTCTCCAGGCCTTCTCTACCTTTTCCAGACCCTCTCTACCTCTTCCAGATCATCTCTACTTTGTCCAGTCTCTCTTTACCTTCTCCACCTTCTCCAGGCACGAAGAGTCTTTGTACCTTCCTTAAAATAGTACCCCAATGAGTTCAGAACATTATTACAACTAGAACCCAGGGCAATTGTCTGTTTAAAAAATTGGGGAGGGGCATAGGATTCCATGTTCCCTTTCTCTGTCACAGAGCTGAGTAGAGTGCAATAGGAAGGCCCCGTGAGGTCAGTCTTGGTCAGGAGCTGTGTGGAAGGGTGGGCGGTCTCCAAATAAGAAACATTGTCTTCCCATTGCACTCTACGTTTGGCCAAAGATGGTTTCTGCTGTTAATTTATGTTATTTGGCTGAAGTGTAAGTATGACCATTTAACTGATGAATAAAACTTTTTATCTATAGGGAAGTGTTTTCTCATTGCATATCACATGCATATTCCATCTTTACCTTCTCCAAACCTTCTATACCTTCTCCAGACCTTACCTACCTCCTCCAGGCCTTCTCTACCTTCTCCTGATCTTCTCTACTTTTTCCAGGCTTTCTCTGCCTTCTCCAGACCTGCTCTACCTCCTCCAGACCTTCCCTACCTTTTCCAGGCATTCTCTACCTCCCCCAGACGTTCTCTACCCTCTCTAGGCCTTCTCTACCTTCTCCATGCCTTCTCTAGGCCTTATCTACCTGCTCCAGACCTCCTCTACCTTCTCCAGGCCTTCTCTAAAACTTCATTACTGTCTCCAGGCCTTCTCTAACTTTTCGCAATTTGAAGTTGTTTTTATTAATGAATGTAAATAAATATTTTGACTTTTCAATATTTTTTTTTTTTTCTTTTTTTGACGTAGCTCTCCAAAGGTTCCATGGGCATTTTTTGTATATGAGTGCTGACTACTCTTAAACTTAAAGCGGACCTGCACCCTTGACAAACCTTCCACACATCCCTTCTATTCCGCCCCTTCTCCCATCCTGCAGAAGTATTTTTTATTGCGCTTTTTGTTTTTGTTTTTTAATGTCTGGACCTGCCTCCCCATGCACCTCATTCGCCTTAGGTGAATGACGCGCACACTGCTGGCTGTGCCTCCTGGAATAGGCACGTCACTTATCCCAGGTGGCATAGCCTTTCATTCAAGGGAAGGAGGATTGGGCAGAGAGGCCGGCCCGTTGAACCTGAAAGAGCTGGCGAGCTTCTTGATGACGTCAGAGAGAACGTTGCGGCGCAGAACAAAGCGGTGAAAGGGCATGAGAGGATCTCAGCGGGATAACGCTGGATCCACTGGATGGGTGAGCACATAAAATATGCAGATACCACCTACAGGTAAGCAGGACCAAAAAAAAAAGGGGGGTCAGCCGAAGGCCCACTTTAAACTGATTGAAATTTAGGTGTTCAGGCAGAGACAGGCCAAACTTTAATCAGAGTGTGAGTTTCCCCACTCAACAAGATGCAATCAACTTCTGTTGAAGGGCTCATCTGGGTTCCGCTGTCAGAATACAATGTCCCGGCATGGCAGATTCCTCCATCCACCTCATCTGTGTGGATGGAGAGGTCCTCCTCCATAGGGTTTCCATAAAAAAAAATAGGATAGAAAACAAGAACAAATGTGAAGGGATGAGCTCTGCTTGGTGGACATCAACTCCACACATTCCAATGCCATTCCAATGCTCCCATCATTGTCATCACTAACTCTTCTCTCTCCACAGTGTCAGCCCAGCAGGGATCCAGAAGGTTGGTGAGAGATGTCAGGGAAGGGAAGACCCCCGCGGAAAACCAGCAGCGTCAGGATGGTCCTACAGGTGATGGTCCCCTGCGGGGGCTTTTCTTGGCAGACACCCCTTCCGGGGTTCATTCGCAGAGCAGTTAATCTTACACAATTTCCTCCATTTCCTTGCAGGACTGTGAAGAGTCTTCCCCGCCCTCCATAGTCCGAGTAACCATCCCCAAAGTGCCCCTGACCAAGAAGAGGTGAGTCTGCCAGTTCCACCACACAAAGCTGAACGTCACATGACAGCTGGATCCATAAATCCAGACAGGGAACCACAATAGATGAAAAAGAAAGATGTGCCAATGTGTGGAGATAATGGCTGCCATGTTATCACCAACCTCAACCATTTGTATGATATTCTCCTCTGTTTTTCAGCAAACAAAGAGAACCGCTGGCTCTGATCCGAAGAAAGCTCCTCTCCAAGAGCCAGGTAATCCAACCTTCTGTATTAAACTTCTGGAATAATCTAGATTTAACAACCACTCATCTCAAAGTGAAATGCTATAGTCCGGACATATCCTAAATATAGGTCTGTCTATCTAACTGTCCATCCAGATCCTCTGGTTTATAGACCAGATACATCCTAAATATAGATAGTCTATCTAACTGTCCATTCAGAGCCTCTGGTTTATAGACCAGATATATCCTGAACATGGAACCATTTATCTGACTGTCCATCCAGAGCCTCTGGTTTATAGACCAGATACATCCTAAATCAGTGTTTCTCAACTCCAGTCCTCAAGGCGCCCCAACAGGTCATGTTTTCAGGATTTCCATTATCTTGCACAGGTGATTTGATCAGTTTCACTTCCTTAGTAATTACCACAGCCTTTTCATCTGAGGGAAATCCTGAAAACATGACCTGTTGGGGCGCCTTGAGGACTGGAGTTGAGAAACACTGTCCTAAATATAGAACCATTTATCCAACTGTCCATCCATAGCCTCTGGTTCATAGACTGGATACATCCTAAATATAGAACCATTGATGGTTTATGGCACATACAAAATGTTTAAACTGGATATGCAGTTAACCAGAAGGGACTACTTATAAGGCTCCAACCTCTAATTATGAATGCGGGCTAAACGTTTGTTTTCAGAGTGATAAAGAAGGTGATGACATATAAACATCTATAATATAGAGTGGAAGTGAACACTGTTCTTCTACTTTTGCAGGAAGTCCAGGAGATAAAGATCCTTGGCTATGGAGAGGACAATCTCTCAGTGCAGGATGGCCCACTCATGACTCATCTCTCGATGAGGAACGAGCTCCTCCAGGAAGATGAAGTCTGCAACAGATTTCAGAAGAACGAGGTGGCCACCCAAACCACCCCAATTTATTGCTTTAACACCATAGAGGAGATTGTGGAGTTCCTGAACAGCTGCAGCAAACCTGAGGAGTGCAGCCCTAAGTCTATGTCCTTCACTGATGAGCCCCCTGATGAGCTGGGAGGAGAGGATGTGATCTCCAATGACGACCACATGAGAACACTCAAACTAGAGCTAGAAGATGACGATGATGATCAACCAATTGTTTCTCATCTGTACCCCAACCTCCCCTTCCACTACGCCTCCACATCATCTCCATCATTCCCTGTGGTCAAGCGTAGAAGAAAACAACGTTTCCACTGCGAATGGCAGGGCCCGGTCGCTATCATCAGCTCCCCCAATGTGCCGGCTCACGCTATGGAGCTTCGGGTGGATGAGGATCTTGCCATGTCCATACGAAGACAAGTGGACATCAACAATCCAGGGCCATTTGGCTGGCAGCTGGCAAAGCTGCTCTTTACAGAGGAGGAACTTTATGGACACAACTTTAACGGGACAGACCAAAAGATGCCCCTCAGCCCCCGGCGAGTCCATGCCATTCAACACGCATTTCATGACTACTTCCCTAGAGATATAGCAGACGAGGCCCTGGCCAAAGGTCGCACCGCCATTAACCAGGGGATAAGGAACATGTTTTATGTCCGCAACCGTAAAGATGGAGATTATCCATAACTGGAGCTCAATATGGGACCCGAGAGACTGGAGCTCAGTACAGGTCCCGAGAGACTGGTGAATTGGAGCTCAGTATGGGGCCCAAGAGACTGGCGATCTGATCTCAGATTGGAAGGTGATAATTTGGTCTCCACGATGACCTAAGGCCTGTGACTTGTGGGAGAAGCAGCCAGGACTGTGCCATTCAACTTCGCACATCTCCATGGAGGACACCAATTTCTTGTTTTATGACAGACGCTCAATGATCATCTCCTAGCACATGTCCCATTTCCACTCCCCTCCCCCCTCTCCCCATTATCAACTGCCCACCGCTTCCTCTACATCCTCAGCCAAATCATCTAATTCTAAAATAACTAACAATACATTCCGGTCATTTCCCTCCATCATCCCGACATCGGCCACCTCACTCTACAGCTCCCCCTTGTGGAGGCCCTCTGCTGTATGTTATAGCAGACTCCTTGTTTTAGCTCTGCTTGCTGTTTGCTCACTAAATAACTTCTTCTTGTTTAACTGATAAAACTGTACAAGCTCTGTCCTGTCTGGGTGAATACGGTGTTTATTAGGTGGGAATTTAAAGTGCTAGCTCATGTGGTTTACCCACAAACAGCAACTTTATCTGCATTAACCTAGAGAGGGGGTGTCAAACTCTATTTCATTGTGGGCCACATCAACGTTATGGTTGCCCTCACAGGAGCTGGTTGTATCTGTAAGAGTAGATGTTCATAGCATCCCACCCCTTACATCAGATGTCAAAGGCAACCCTCCCACCATCAAAAATCACGAGCAACCCCCCACCATCAGATGTCAAAAGTCCCCCCCCCCCCCCTTTTCTAGTGCTGCTGCCGGAAAGAAGTTGGGGCGGAGCTGGGAAGCAGAAAGTGCAGGGTCTGGAGAAGGTCCAGGAGGGCTGGAGAGAGTCTACTCAACACTGAGACCAGGGGAGGCAGAGAAGAGGGGTTGCAAGATCTGTAGTAGTCCTATCCTCTTCTCTGCTGCCGACTGCTGAGACAGGGGATGGAGGGGGGGTGGTGGGGGGTAAGAGACGAAGTGCTTGGACAAGGTGGGGGCAGAGAGGAAGGAGGGGTGCAGCTACAGGAGAGTAGCTAAGGCCGCATGAAATGACCTGCAAGGCAAGATGGGGCCCCCGGGGGGGTACTTGTGCTTGACACGTGACCTAGAGCAATCAATCAGAAAATAGCTTTATCAGTATACTAGAGACACTTGTCTTCAATGACCAGCTGCCTGTGCACAAGGATCAAGGTCAGGCTGAGAACCTGGGCACTCAATACTTCTTCTGATATCGACACACCACTCTACTACAGGGGTTCCTAACCAGGGCTGGCGGGTGTCACTATCAAACGTGGGTCACCATTTTTAGGTGGACATTGGAAATTTGTTTTATTGGTGAGCTATGCTCAGCAAGGGGCAGCAGGTCAGTACAAGTACCACTGGCACGTGGCAGGGAAGGGTGGAAATATCTGCATGGGGAATAGATACAGAATACAAAGTCGTACACCTAAAGTCAACAAGATGGCTTCCGGAACTGCTCCACTGCGGTAACGGTGGTCCTGGTGATAGAAGAGTCGCACACTAAAGACAGATCTTCTATAAGTGTCTCTGAAGGTTCTCTTTCCTCAAGGTCATGGGAGTAAGATTTGATAACAAGTCACACCTTCAGCCATGTGAATGGAATGGTTAACACCTATTCAGACCTTCTGACACCAAGGATAGGATTGATAACTAGAACAGGGGGGGTCCACTACACTCACACCTCCCATTCTGTTCTTGGCCAATCAACATCTACACATGCCTTGGAGATTGGATGAAGGTGAGTGGATATAAATGTTGGGGGGACTTCCTGACACTCATTAGCACTAAAAGAGCACCTTGGATGAGCTACAAAACATCTTCAACGTTAGAGAACAAGTCCAACTCAATGTGACTTCCACTACTAGAGATCTCCCGTAAGTGTTTTCACATACACTATATTCTCAAAAGTATTGGGACGCCTGCCTTTACACGCACATGAACTTTAATGACATCCCAGTCTTAGTCCGTGGGGTTTTAATATTGGGTTGGCCCACCCTTTGCAGCTATAACAGCTTCACCTCTTCTGGGAAGGCCGTCCACAAGGTTTAGGAGTGTGTCTATGGGAATGTTTGACCATTCTTCCAATAGCCCATTTGTGAGGTCAGGCACTGATGTTGGATGAGAAGGCCTGGCTGGCAGTCTCTGCTCCAATTTATCCCAAAGGTGTTTTATCGGGTTGAGGTCAGGCAAAGGGTGGGCCAACGCAATATTGAACTCGACTAAGACTGGGATGTCATTAAAGTTCATGTGCATGTAAAGGCAGGCGTCCCAATACTTTAATATAGTGTATATGTGATCCTGGTCTGAACAAATTACTTCACCACTCCATCATATGGGACCTCAGAAATATCAGGGAGAAGAGTATTGTTCCTGCATGGAATTATAAAGGGTTGCAGGAACTGCCTGGGGTTATGGAAGCGATGCAGACAAGGACATAGGAGGTTAAAGGGGATGTAAGGCCAATCACTAAAATCTCACAGAAGTCTTACCAAGTTAATGTCATCTCCAAAGTTGTTTTCAAGTTGTCCACCCCTAATTCAAGAATTAAAACCTCCTTTCCAAAGCATCCAGTGACCAATGGCCTCCTTCCCAAAGCCACATATATTGCCCAATGGCATTATTTCCAATGCTGTCACCATCACCCAGTGGCCTCTATCCCAAAGCTCTACCCATCACCGAATGGCCTCTTTCTCAAAGCTGCACCCATCAACCAATGGTCTCTTTTACAAAGATACACACAATCGCATTATGACCTCCTTCCCAAAACTGCATACAGTGACCAATGGCCTCCTTTCCAAAACTGCATCCTTTGACCAATGGCCTCCTTCCCAAATCCACATATATTGCCCAATGGCATCCTTCCCAAAGCTACCCCCATTACCCAATGGCCTCTATCCTAAAGCTACCTCCATCAACCAATGGTCTCTTTACCAAAGATACACACGATTGTATGATGGCCTCCTTCCCACAGCAACCGTAGCTTCCTTTCCAATGCTGAACCCATTGGCCATTTGTCTCCTTTTCAAAGCCATGCCTATTTCCCAATGATCTACTTCCCAAAACTGTACTCATCAACCATAAACCTACCTAAAGCTACATTCATCTCCCAATGGTCTCTGTCCCACAATGGCTTTCTTCCCAAAGCTGCGCTCATTGCCCAATGACCTCCTTTTCAAGGCTATACCGTCATCCAAAAATAAAATCAGTGTAGCGCTGGACTAATTATAAAGTGCACATATGTATTAACACGTGTGGATTGTTTGTGTTATGACCTGAAATTTGTAAATCACAAAATTCAATAGTGAAAAATAATAGTGAAAATTAATAGATAAATACAATTGGCTGGTGTAAAACCAAACCCTAAAGGGGTGTATCCAAAGTACAAATTAATAAACATAAGATTAAAGTTCACAAATGTGATAAGTGAAAAATGAAGTTCATATATATATAGTGATATGAGAAAACAAGTCCACAGAAAAAAAGCCAAATGCAGGGTCCGGGGTTACAGCATCCACCGTCAGTGCAGCCCGCCACCAGATACTTAAAATTGGAGGCTTACCAGAAAGCCTGCGACCGCCCTTACTCAGGGGGGTCAAAACAGGCTTAGAAGTGGAAGATGAATTCCAGGGGATGTCTCACAATGGGTTCCTCGGATTAACCTGCTGGTCTCCTCACTCCTCAAAATCAATCCTGCAGTAACGGGGACACCGGTGTGGAGGGGATACTCTCCAGGGTTCCTTCTTGTGCTGCTTGAAGAGCCGATGAATCGACGTGCTCACCCCTAACAATGTGCTCTGTTTTAATATGTGTTTTTTCAGGAAATCCCAACACTTCCCACACACGAGGTGTTGTAATCCTAGTCATGGAGTGAGTGTCTGATTGCACAGCTCGATGACATTTCTCTACCCATGCAGCCTCCCCTTGCTGTAGCAAGTACAAGTCACCCGAAGATAAACTTTAAGCCGCTCACTAATAGACAGTATATTCTGACCCTGTAACGTGCAATATATACAGCCAGCGGGGAGGCTATACCGTCATCCAATGGCCTTCTTCCTACAGCCATCCTTGATACTTTTTTTATTTGCACTAACATACAATTTTTCAGGACAAGCTTTCGGGGTATGTCCCCTTCTTCAGGGTCCAAGCAGTACTGATTCACAAATTTTTAAGCAGAATGTTAAAGAAGAAGAAAAAAAAAAAAAAAGAGAAAACAAAACACATACAAATGAATGGTAATAAAGATAGCAGCAGAGTTAGTGAGATAAGACAGAGGGAGAGCTATAGAATGGAGGGGGGGAATGCAGGGGGGGGGTATACTAGTCACAGAGGGGGGTCGTAAAACTTTAGCATAATGTGTAAGGAAACCAATATCTAAATTCAGGCCATTATTCTTAGTGTCAAAAAGAAGTATCATTCTTAGTTCAAACGTTTTCCTTTCCTGGATAGTTCTGAAATTCCCTTTAAGAACTAAAACATTGAGGTCTTCTATAGTGTGGTCCGGTTGTGAGAAATGATGTCCCACAGGTGTGAAGAAACTGTCTTCTTTATGTTCTTTGATGGTATGTCTGTGCAAATTCATCCTCACTTGCAGCTTCTGTCCTGTTTCACCAACATAAGATCCTATGCTGCATCTTTTACATTGGATGAGGTCCACCACATCACTGGAGGTACAGCTGTGAGATCCCGGGATATTGAAGGTCCCATTTGTGTGTGTAACACTTTTGGGTAGATTGATCTGGTTGCAGAGTTTGCGGCGTTTTTTATTGCAGGGTTTGCTTCCATTATTTGTTACTTCATAATCAGAGTGAAGTTTCCCGCTGGTTAGTTTATGTCTGAGGTCGGGTGCAGTGGTGTCTCCAGCTTTCATATTTAGGGGGGGCACATGGTGGGGGACAGCATTATGTTGGAGGGGTCAGGGCCCCCTCTGGCCCCCCCTAGGGACGTCATTGGTTGGGTGGTTGTCTGAAAGCCAATAATGGGGATTGTTGGAAAATTCCTTTCAGAGTTTCATCCTCTGTTATAATGTGTTGTAAATCTTTGATTATCTTTTTGATCCCTTCAAGTGCTGGGTTGTATGTGGTGACTAGAGGTACTCAGTTATTTGTTTTTTTCTCTGGGTATTAGAGATTTTCTCTTCGGGTTTTCAGGGCTGTGTTTATGGTGTTGTTGATGGTTTTGTCTTTGTAACCTTTCTTATGGAAGGAGTCTGCCAGTGTTCTGAGATGTTTATCTCTGTCTTCTGGGTCTGAACATATTCGGTGGTATCTGATGGCCTGGCTGTGTATGATGGACCGTTTAGTGTGTTGGGGGTGAAAACTGGAACTATGAAGATAGCTGCATCGGTCAGTCAGTTTTCTGTATATCGACATGTGTAGCTTGTCATCCCTGATGTATACTGTAGTGTCCAGGAAGTTGACATGTGTGTTCGAATAGTCCATTTTTAGTTTGATAGATGGGTGAAAAGTGTTGATAAGTGAGAAGAATTGGTTTAGATTTTCTTCACCTTCAGTCCATATCATGAATATATCATCAATATAGCGATAATATCTGTATGGCTTTTGTTGTATGCTGTTCAGGAATTTGTCCTCCAGGTCAGCCATAAATAAATTTGCATATTGGGGTGCCATTTTGCTTCCCATAGCAGTACCCATACACTGGAGATAGATGTCATTATTGAAAGTGAAGTAGTTGTGTGTAAGAATGAATTCAATGAGCCGTGTCACATCCTCAGCAGTGTATTTGTGGTTTGGTGAGGATGATAAGAATCTGTGACATGCCGCCAACCCATCCTTGTGAGGGATGTTACTGTACAGAGATTCTACATCCATAGTGACTAGAAGTGTATTAGGTGGTAATTGTTGTATATTGTTAAGCTTGTTCAGAAAATCAGTGGTGTCTTGCAGGAAACTTGCAGTGTTCATGACTAAAGGTTTTAACATGTTTTCTACAAGGCCTGAGATATGTTCAGTAAGTGTATTCATACCTGTTATAATGGGTCTGCCTGGATTTCCTGGCTTGTGAATCTTGGGCAGCGTGTAGAAGTCCCCAATTTCTGGATTATCCGGAATCGCATTGATGAGTTCTGAATGTAGGTTGCTTGGTATTGTCGTAATGAGACCTTTTCATTGCTGAGTAAAATCCTGGGTCGGATTATAATCCAGTTTTTTGTAGTAAGTAGTATTTGCCAGCTGCCTCTGGCCCTCTTGTATATATTTGTCTGTACCCATCACAAAGAATGCTCCCCCTTTATCTGCTGGTTTGATGGTTATGGCCTGATTATTGCGCAGATCATGTACAGCTCTTCGCTCCAGTGGTGAAAGGTTGTATAATATTTTCTTTTGCTGGGTGGATATCAGGGATGTAACTCGCAGCCTGAAGCTGTGAATATAGGTATCCAGTTTGGGGTTGCGTCCTTGTGGAGGTGTGAAGTTGCTGTTCTTTTTCCTTTTGTAACCTCCTATTGTCCTAGGATTCCTTTCCTTACTGTCAAAATATTCTTTGAGCCTTAGTCTCCTAAAGAATTCCTCCATATCTGACCATACCTGTAATTTATCCAATTTGGTGGTTGGGCAGAATGTGAGGCCTTTGGAGAGGACTGTTGTTTCTGGTGTAGTAAGTTGATGATTTGACAAATTTATGATTCCGAGTTCCTCTGTTATATCCACATTTTCTGTAAAGTCGGCATTTACACAAGGGATACCTTGAGATTCTGGATCGGCTTCCAAGTTGCTGATAGCAGAAGTTATAGAAGTTGTGTTTGTTTTGTGTTGTTTAGGTTGTATCCAAAAGGTCTGCTCTTGGTGTAGCTTTTGGAGTTTTTTTTTGCTTCCTGTTCATGGCAAGTTTTTGCAGTTGTCTTTGTAAGGTTTCGATTTCATTCTTAATTTGGTTGATGTTTGTGGGGTCCAATGGTGTTGAGGTTTCAAACACAACTGCTGTTGTTTCTAGATTGTTTCCCTTTTACCATAGAGTTTATGAATGAGGTTCTTCCTTAACCTTTTGCTGGCACGTCTGCAGAGTCCTTCTGCATAAGGAGAGTTCAGTGTATTTGCACAAGGATTTTTAATCCGGAGACCCTGTAGTATGAGATTCCTCTTTTTGCATCTTGAGAGAAAGAAGATGTCGCTGTTGACCTGTGTTTCCTTTGTGATGAGGTTGGTTAACTGCTTCTTTATGCGGCTATATGCAGTATCTTCCATCATACTTGATACAATCAAATCAAGTACAGCCATCCTAAAACCAAACCTATTGCTCATAAACCTCCATCCAAATCTGTACTCTATGGCCTCTTTGCTATATTCTTTCAATTTCCTTCCTTCAGCAGCTGAACCCATCAAACAATGGCCTCCTTCCCAAAGCCACATATATTGACCAATGGCTTTCCTCCCAAAGCTGCCTCCACCACCCAATGGCCTCTATTCTACGCATCATAGTCCTCTTCCCAAAGCTCTACCCATCAACCAATGGTCTCTTTACCAAAGATACACGCAATTGTATGATGGCCTCCATCCATCACCCAATGTTCTCCTTCCCACAGCTGTTCCTATCAATCCTTTCCAAAGCTGAACCCATTGCCCATCTGTCTCCTTTTCAAAGCCACATCTTTTGCCCAATGACCTTCTTTTCAAGGCTATACCATCATCCAATGGCCTTCATCCCACAGCCATCCCAAAACCAAACTTATTAGTCAAGAGCAGGAATCTCCAAACTTTCCAAAGAAAGGGCCAGTTTACTGTTCTTCAGACTTTAGGGGGGCCAGACTGTTCCTAGTGGGAGTAAACAATACCCAATCTTTGGTATTAGGGGAAGAAATAGTTGGTGTCAGTGGGAGGAATAGTGCTCCATTTTTGTTGTTAGTAGAAGGAATGTCCCATCGTTGGCTTCAGTGGGAGAAATAGTGCCCCACTGTTGGCGTTAGTGGCAGGAATTATTCCCATTGTTGGGGTCAGTGGCAGGAATAATGCCTCAAGGGCCAGATAAATGCAACCAAAGGGCCGCAGCGGGCCCAAGGGCCACAGTTTGGAGACCACTGGTCAAGAGCTTCCATCCTAAATCCGTACCCTATGGTCTCTTTCCTCAATTTTTCCAATTGCATTCTTGCAACAGCTGCACTCATTGGTTATGGCCTCCTTCTCAAAAATCAACCCATCAAACTATGGCCTCCTTACCAAAGCAAAGCTCCTCTCCCAATGGCCATCCTCACAAAGCCACCCCTTTAAACCTAGCCTCCTTTTCAAATCTGCTATCACTAATGAATGGCCTCTTTTCTCAAAGCCACACCAATCACCCAATGGCCTTCTTCTCAAAGCCACACCCATCATCCAAATGGTCTTCTTCCCATAGTCACACCTGTTGCTCAAGGGCTTCCAAATCAAAGCTAGACCCATTGTCCAATAATCTCTTTTCCACATATGCACTTATCACCTAACTGCCTCCTTCTACAGCTGCACTTATTGGCCATGGCAACTTTCCCAAAGCTGCACCCATCAACCAATGGCCTCCTTTCCAGAGCCGTGTTTATCGCCCAATGGCCTCCTTCCCTCAGCTGCACCCATTGGCCATGGCAACTTTCCCAAGGCTGCCCCCATTCAACGTTAGCCTCCTTCCCAAGACTACACCTATTTCTCAGTGGCCTCCTTCCCAAAGCTGCCCCCATCAACCAATAGCCTCCTTCCCAGAGCTGTGTTTATCGCCCAATGGCCTCTGCCCCCAGACACAACCACTAATATACGCTTCACACAAATTCTGTAATCCCCTAAAGGTCCGGATAACATTTTCCAGTTCAGTTTAACGACTAAAACCCTCCTTTATATTGCATTGTCTATGCTGACTGAAGGCACAAGGTTCTTAGTGGGAAGGGCGAGAGCTCCGGGTATCACCAGTGTGGTGATGTTCTTCAACAGTCCCAAGAACAGGCAGGAGGCGGGCCGGGGGGTGGAGTCTGACGAAATGCATGCTTGGAAAAGCGTTGTCCCGCTACAAATACCACAGGAAGGATGTAGGAATCCCAGGAGATAGATTGTAAATTGTGCAGGTCACCCGGGTCAGGTATTTGCCGGACTTCCTGGAGGATTTCTCTGGTCCTCATTGTAAATTATCCCTATTGACCCCGATGTGGTGCAGAATGCTTGACTCCCCGGCTCTGTGGTGGTAATCATTACACAAGATGACCAAGTCCCAGATGACCAAGTGTAGAGCCCATCCTCTAGAACTACCCACCCCAATCTGTCCAGAGCCCCTCCCATCCTCTGGAACTCCCTACCCCAATCTGGCCAGAGCCCTTCCCATCCTCTGGAACTACCTACAGTACCCCCAATCTGTCCAGAGCCCCTCCCATCCTCTGGAACTCCCTACCCCAATCTGGCCAGAGCCCTTCCCATCCTCTGGAACTACCTACAGTACCCCCAATCTGTCCAGTGCCCCTCCAGGCCTCTGTAACTACCTACCCCAATCTGTCCAGAGCCCCTCCCATCCTCTAGAACTCTCTACCCTAATCTGTCCAGAGCCCCTTCCATCCTCTAGAACTCTCTACCCTAATCTGTCAAGAGCCCCCCCATCCTCTGGAACTCTCTACCCCAATCTGTCAAGAGCCCCTCCCATCCTCTGGAACTCTCTACCGCAATCTGTCAAGAGCCCCTCCCATCCTCTGGAACTCTCTACCCCAATCTGTCCAGAGCCCCTTCTATCGTCTGGAACTCTCTACCCCAATCTGTCCAGAGCCCCTTCTATCGTCTGGAACTCTCTACCCCAATCTGTCCAGAGCCCCTCCCATCCTCTGGATCTACCTACCCCAATCTGTCCAGAGCCCCTCCCATCCTCTGGAACTGCCCACTCCAATCTGTCCAGAGCTCCTTCCATCCTCTGGAACTCTACCTCAATCTGTCCAAAGCCCCCGATCCTCTGGAACTCTCTACCCCAATCTGTCAAGAGCCCGTCCCATCCTCCTCTGGAACTTTCTAACCTAATCTGTCCAGACTTAAGGTGTTGAGTGTGGAGATTGAGACTCACTAACAATTTCTGTGTCAGTTTTATAGTATGTTTGGGTCTTACACTCTGTTTGGCAACATCTGCAGAATCTGCTCCCTGTACATCTGCGGGGGGTTCAGAGACAGGAGGAAGCTGCGGGGGGGGTCAGAGACAGGAGGAAGCTGCGGGGGGGGGGTCAGAGACAGGAGGAAGCTGCGGGGGGGTCAGAGACAGGAGGAAGCTGCGGGGGGGGTCAGAGACAGGAGGAAGCTGCGGGGGGTCAGAGACAGGAGGAAGCTGCGGGGGGGTTCAGAGACAGGAGGAATCTGCGGGGGGTTCAGAGACAGGAGGAATCTGCGGGGGGTTCAGAGACAGGAGGAATCTGCGGGGGGGGTCAGAGACAGGAGGAAGCTGCGGGGGGGGTCAGAGACAGGAGGAAGCTGCGGGGGGTCAGAGACAGGAGGAAGCTGCGGGGGGGTTCAGAGACAGGAGGAATCTGCGGGGGGTTCAGAGACAGGAGGAAGCTGCGGGGGGGGTCAGAGACAGGAGGAAGCTGCGGGGGGGGGGTCAGAGACAGGAGGAAGCTGCGGGGGGGTCAGAGACAGGAGGAAGCTGCGGGGGGGGTCAGAGACAGGAGGAAGCTGCGGGGGGTCAGAGACAGGAGGAAGCTGCGGGGGGGTTCAGAGACAGGAGGAATCTGCGGGGGGTTCAGAGACAGGAGGAATCTGCGGGGGGTTCAGAGACAGGAGGAATCTGCGGGGGGGGTCAGAGACAGGAGGAAGCTGCGGGGGGGGTCAGAGACAGGAGGAAGCTGCGGGGGGTCAGAGACAGGAGGAAGCTGCGGGGGGGTTCAGAGACAGGAGGAATCTGCGGGGGGTTCAGAGACAGGAGGAATCTGCGGGGGGTTCAGAGACAGGAGGAATCTGCGGGGGGTTCAGAGACAGGAGGAATCTGGGGGGGGGTTCAGAGACAGGAGGAAGCTGCGGGGGGTTCAGAGACAGGAGGAAGCTGCGGGGGGTCAGAGACAGGAGGAAGCTGCGGGGGTTCAGAGACAGGAGGAAGCTGCGGGGGGTTCAGAGACAGGATGAATCTGGGGGGGTTCAGAGACTGGAGGAATCTGGGGGGGGGTCAGAGACAGGAGGAAGCTGCGGGGTGGTCAGAGACAGGAGGAAGCTGCGGGGGGGGTCAGAGACAGGAGGAAGCTGCGGGGGGGTCAGAGACTGGAGGAATCTGCGGGGGGTTCAGAGACAGGAGGAAGCTGCGGGGGGTTCAGAGACAGGAGGAAGCTGCGGGGGTTTAGAGACAGGAGGAAGCTGCGGGGGGGTCAGAGACAGGAGGAACCTGCGGGGGGTTCAGAGACAGGAGGAACCTGCGGGGGGTTCAGAGACTGGAGGAATCTGGGGGGGTTCAGAGACAGGATGAATCTGGGGGGGTTCAGAGACAGGAGGAAGCTGCGGGGGGTCAGAGACAGGAGGAAGCTGCGGGGGGTCAGAGACAGGAGGAAGCTGCGGGGGGCTTCAGAGACAGGAGGAATCTGCGGGGGGTTCAGAGACAGGAGGAATCTGCGGGGGGTTCAGAGACAGGAGGAATCTGGGGGGGTTCAGAGACAGGAGGAAGCTGCGGGGGGTTCAGAGACAGGAGGAATCTGGGGGGGTTCAGAGACAGGATGAATCTGGGGGGGTTCAGAGACAGGAGGAATCTGGGGGGGTTCAGAGACAGGAGGAATCTGGGGGGGTTCAGAGACAGGAGGAATCTGGGGGGGTTCAGAGATAGGATGAATCTGGGGGGGTTCAGAGACAGGATGAATCTGGGGGGGGGGTTCAGCCACAAAATGAATCTGGGGGGGGGGTTCAGCCACAAAATGAATCTGGGGGGGGGGTTCAGCCACAAAAGGTGCTCAGAGCCTTGTCTAGACATTTTTTGCAAGAAATGGTACTGTCTCTTTAAGAAGATGAACAGCAGCTCAGACGGTTGGGGTAATGCAGTTCAATGTGGAGAAACATTCACATGAGGTGCAGTAACTCGATCGATCGTCTGCTTCACAAGATGGCGCTGAGCTCGATTGCAGATCCGCACACATATATACACAGCGGGTTGTGGGAACTCTATAGATCTATTCTGACTCCGATCGTTGTGAAGTGACGATCCCTTGTGAGTCCTCTATGTCCGGCCTGTAGAAGATTCAATCACCGAGGACAATCCTCAGATAATCTCACCAAATACCGACTCCGTCCACAGAGGAGCTTCTATTCCCAACATCAGATGACCGAATACAAACCGATCAACAGCTTGTGCTCAGAAGATGATGTTGTCTGTAGCTTACAAAGCAGAATACATGAGGCCTGCTACATGTGTCCCCCACTACATGTGCCCCCCTGCTACATGTGTCCCCCCCGCTACATGTGTCCCCCCCGCTACATGTATCCTCCTACATGTGTCCCCCGCTACATGTGTCCCCCGCCTACATGTGTCCCCCGCCTACATGTGTCCCCCGCCTACATGTGTCCCCCGCCTACATGTGTCCCCCGCCTACATGTGTCCCCCGCCTACATGTGTCCCCCGCCTACATGTGTCCCCCGCCTACATGTGTCCCCCCGCTACATGTGTCCCCCCGCTACATGTGTCCCCCGCCTACATGTGTCCCCCCGCCTACATGTGTTCTCCGCTACATGTATCCTCCTACATGTGCCCTCCTACATGTGTCCCCCGCCTACATGTGTCCCCCCGCTACATGTCCCCCGCTACATGTGTCCTACATGTGTCCCTCCGCTACATGTGCCCCCCCGCTACATGTGTTCTCCGCTACATGTATCCTCCTACATGTGTCCCCCGCCTACATGTGTCCCCCCGCTACATGTGTCCCCCCGCTACATGTGTCCCCCCGCTACATGTGTCCCTCGCTACATGTGCCCCCCGCTACATGTGCCCCCCGCTACATGTGCCCCCCGCTACATGTATCCTCCTACATGTGCCCTCCGCTACATGTATCCTCCTACATGTGTCCCCCGCTACATGTATCCTCCTACATGTGTCCCCCGCTACATGTATCCTCCTACATGTGTCCCCCGCTACATGTATCCTCCTACATGTGCCCCCCTACATGTGTCCTCCTACATGTGCCCTCCGCTTCATGTGTCCTCCTACATGTGCCCTCCGCTTCATGTGTCCTCCTACATGTGTCCCCCGCTACATGTATCCTCCTACATGTGCCCTCTGCTACATGTTTCCTCCTACATGTGCCCTCCGCTTCATGTGTCCTCCTACATGTGTCCCCCGCTACATGTGTCCTCCTACATGTATCCTCCAACATGTGTCCTCCTACATGTGCCCTTCTACATGTGTCCCCCGCTACATGTGTCCTCCTACATGTGCCCCCCGCTACATGTGTCCTCCTACATGTGTCCCCCGCTACATGTGTCCTCCGCTACATGTGTCCTCCGCTACATGTGCCCTCCGCTACATGTGTCCTCCGCTACATGTGCCCCCCGCTACATGTGCCCTCCGCTACATGTGTCCTCCGCTACATGTGCCCCCCGCTACATGTGTCCTCCGCTACATGTGTCCTCCGCTACATGTGCCCCCCGCTACATGTGTCCCCCGCTACATGTGTCCCCCGCTACATGTGCCCTAAGTGATAACAGGAAAAAACCCTGGGAATCTATTTCCCCATCCCTGAGGAGCCTACATTGGCTACCCATAGAGGATCGGATCACATTCAAGACCCTCTGCCTCACCCACAAATGTCTGAATGGAAACGCGCCTCAATACCTATGCGAGAAAATAAAACGCTACGCACCGAATCGCAGTCTTCAATCAACCCACCAAAACCTCCTCCACGTTCCCAAATACCGCTACAATTCAAAGGGAGAACGAAGATTCGCAGTCCAAGGACCACGGCTATGGAACGCTCTACCGACCAACATCTGTATGGAAGAAAACCATCAGGCCTTCAGGAAGAAACTCAAGACCTTCCTCTTCTAAGAAGCTGGACCCACAGGATGGACCACGGGATGGACCACACGGGATGGACCACAGGATGGACCACACAGGATGGACCACACAGGATGGACCACACAGGATGGACCACACAGGATGGACCACACAGGATGGACCACACAGGATGGACCACACAGGATGGACCACACAGGATGGACCACACAGGATGGACCACGGGATGGACCACGGGATGGACCAAGCGCCTTGAGGCGATTCACTTCACATTGCAGCGCTCTACAAGTCCATTCATTCACTTATCCGGATTTTATCACCAAAAACATGAAGAATTCATATCGCAATAAATTGGAGGAAGAAATTTGATTTTTTTTTTACATTTTTTTTATTATTGGATGTTTTGTAGCAGAAAGTAAAACATATTTTTTTCCTGTTCAGAATTGTTTTGTTTTGCTTTAGAGCGCAAAAAACGTAAACCGCAGAAAAGATCAAATCCCACCAAAAAGAAATCTCTATTTGTGGGAAGAAAAGAACTTTAATTATTTGTGAACAACGTCACATGACCGCGGAAATCTCAGGTAAAAAAAAATGGCCTGGTCTTGGAAAAATCCCCCCAGATACCATGTGACAGGAAACACGTCACCTCCACTTCCGTGTCTTCTAAATGTTTGTTACAATAAAGCTCAATTAAAAAAAAAAAAAAAAAAAAAAAAAAGTGGAGGACACATGCTTCCTGTTAAACGTGGAGCTCCTCTCTGCAGCCACACCCCTCTCGCTGTTATTGA
Organism: Lithobates clamitans; assembly: GCA_037952925.1. NCBI lineage: Eukaryota > Metazoa > Chordata > Amphibia > Anura > Ranidae > Lithobates > Lithobates clamitans. The sequence goes on along the minus strand of JBBGZY010002877.1, from coordinate 3,403 downwards.
TTCGAACGGGTAGGAAAGGGGGAGGAGTTAACATTGACAGTCATGAAGATTCCACCGTGTGTGTGAAACGGGGTGGTGGCTGGGATATCCGGTCCAATCAAAACTCGGGGTTTTACAACTCGGGATCTTATTGGCGGATCAGACACTTGACAAGCCCAGAGGGATAAACAGATCATCGGACACAGAAGGCGGAGCTCATGGGACCGATCAGCCAATAGAAAACAAACCGGAAATAATCATATCCAATTAAAACATAGAAAGATTTGAGTGATAGGAGGAATATCCAATCAGAGACTGTATCGCCTTCCTCCAACCACTCCACGTGACAGAAACCCGGAGAAGACGCAGAGAGTGTGAGAGACCCTCAGAGAGGGGGAGGGGGGGACCCCAGAGTGTTCTATAGAGAGGAGGAGGAGGGGGGACCCCAGAGTGTTCTATAGAGAGGAGGGGGGACCCCAGAGTGTTCTATAGAGAGGAGGAGGAGGGGGGACCCCAGAGTGTTCTATAGAGAGGAGGAGGAGGGGGGACCCCAGAGTGTTCTATAGAGAGGAGGAGGAGGGGGGACCCCAGAGTGTTCTATAGAGAGGAGGAGGAGGGGGACCCCAGAGTGTTCTATAGAGAGGAGGAGGAGGGGGACCCCAGAGTGTTCTATAGAGAGGAGGAGGAGGGGGGACCCCAGAGTGTTCTATAGAGAGGAGGAGGAGGGGGGACCCAGAGTGTTCTATAGAGAGGAGGGGGAGGAGGGGGACCCCAGAGTGTTCTATAGAGAGGAGGAGGAGGGGGGACCCCAGAGTGTTCTATAGAGAGGAGGAGGAGGGGGGACCCCAGAGTGTTCTATAGAGAGGAGGGGGAGGAGGGGGACCCCAGAGTGTTCCATAGAGAGGAGGGGGAGGAGGGGGGACCCAGAGTGTTCTATAGAGAGGAGGAGGAGGAGGGACCCCAGAGTGTTCTATAGAGAGGAGGAGGAGGGGGGACCCCAGAGTGTTCTATAGAGAGGAGGAGGAGGGGGGACCCCAGAGTGTTCTATAGAGAAGGAGGAGGAGGGGGGACCCCAGAGTGTTCTATAGAGAGGAGGAGGAGGAGGGGGGACCCCAGAGTGTTCTATAGAGAGGAGGAGGAGGGGGACCCCAGAGTGTTCTATAGAGAGGAGGAGGAGGGGGGACCCCAGAGTGTTCTATAGAGAGGAGGAGGAGGAGGGACCCCAGAGTGTTCTATAGAGAGGAGGAGGAGGAGGAGGGGACCCCAGAGTGTTCTATAGAGAGGAGGAGGAGGAGGGGGACCCCAGAGTGTTCTATAGAGAGGAGGAGGAGGAGGGACCCCAGAGTGTTCTATAGAGAGGAGGAGGAGGGGGGACCCCAGAGTGTTCTATAGAGAGGAGGAGGAGGGAGGAGGGACCCCAGAGTGTTCTATAGAGAGGAGGAGGAGGAGGGACCCCAGAGTGTTCTATAGAGAGGAGGGGAGGGGACCCCAGAGTGTTCTATAGAGAGGAGGAGGAGGGGGGACCCCAGAGTGTTCTATAGAGAGGAGGAGGAGGAGGGACCCCAGAGTGTTCTATAGAGAGGAGGAGGAGGAGGGGACCCCAGAGTGTTCTATAGAGAGGAGGAGGTGGGGGACCCCAGAGTGTTCTATAGAGAGGAGGAGGAGGGGGGACCCCAGAGTGTTCTATAGAGAGGAGGGGGAGGAGGGGGGACCCCAGAGTGTTCTATAGAGAGGAGGAGGAGGAGGGACCCCAGAGTGTTCTATAGAGAGGAGGAGGAGAGGAGGGGGGACCCCAGAGTGTTCTATAGAGAGGAGGAGGAGGGGGGACCCCAGAGTGTTCTATAGAGAGGAGGAGGTGGGGGGACCCCAGAGTGTTCTATAGAGAGGAGGGGGAGGAGGGGGGACCCCAGAGTGTTCTATAGAGAGGAGGGGAGGAGGGGGGACCCCAGAGTGTTCTATAGAGAGGAGGAGGAGGAGGGACCCCAGGGGGGACCCCAGAGTGTTCTATAGAGAGGAGGAGGAGGGGGACCCCAGAGTGTTCTATAGAGAGGAGGAGGAGGGGGGGGACCCCAGAGTGTTCTATAGAGAGGAGGAGGAGGAGGGGGGACCCCAGAGTGTTCTATAGAGAGGAGGGAGAGGGGGACCCCAGAGTGTTCTATAGAGAGGAGGAGGAGGGGGGGACCCCAGAGTGTTCTATAGAGAGGAGGAGGAGGGGGGGACCCCAGAGTGTTCTATAGAGAGGAGGAGGAGGGGGGACCCCAGAGTGTTCTATAGAGAGGAGGAGAGGAGGGGGGACCCCAGAGTGTTCTATAGAGAGGAGGAGGAGGGGGGACCCCAGAGTGTTCTATAGAGAGGAGGAGGAGGGGGGACCCCAGAGTGTTCTATAGAGAGGAGGAGGAGGGGGGACCCCAGAGTGTTCTATAGAGAGGAGGAGGAGGAGGGACCCCAGAGTGTTCTATAGAGAGGAGGAGGAGGAGGGGACCCCAGAGTGTTCTATAGAGAGGAGGAGGAGGAGGGACCCCAGAGTGTTCTATAGAGAGGAGGAGGAGGAGGGACCCCAGAGTGTTCTATAGAGAGGAGGAGGAGGGGGGACCCAGAGTGTTCTATAGAGAGGAGGAGGAGGGGACCCCAGAGTGTTCTATAGAGAGGAGGAGGAGGGGGGACCCCAGAGTGTTCTATAGAGAGGAGGAGGAGGGGGGACCCCAGAGTGTTCTATAGAGAGGAGGGAGGAGGGGGGACCCCAGAGTGTTCTATAGAGAGGAGGAGGAGGGGGGACCCCAGAGTGTTCTATAGAGAGGAGGAGGAGGGGGGACCCCAGAGTGTTCTATAGAGAGGAGGAGGAGGGGGGACCCCAGAGTGTTCTATAGAGAGGAGGAGGGGGGACCCCAGAGTGTTCTATAGAGAGGAGGAGGAGGAGGGGGGACCCCAGAGTGTTCTATAGAGAGGAGGAGGAGGGGGGACCCCAGAGTGTTCTATAGAGAGGAGGAGGAGGGGGGACCCCAGAGTGTTCTATAGAGAGGAGGAGGAGGGGGGACCCCAGAGTGTTCTATAGAGAGGAGGAGGAGGAGGGACCCCAGAGTGTTCTATAGAGAGGAGGAGGAGGAGGGGACCCCAGAGTGTTCTATAGAGAGGAGGAGGAGGAGGGACCCCAGAGTGTTCTATAGAGAGGAGGAGGAGGAGGGACCCCAGAGTGTTCTATAGAGAGGAGGAGGAGGAGGGGACCCCAGAGTGTTCTATAGAGAGGAGGAGGAGGAGGGACCCCAGAGTGTTCTATAGAGAGGAGGAGGAGGAGGGACCCCAGAGTGTTCTATAGAGAGGAGGAGAGGAGGGGACCCCAGAGTGTTCTATAGAGAGGAGGAGGAGGAGGGACCCCAGAGTGTTCTATAGAGAGGAGGAGGAGGAGGGACCCCAGAGGTTCAGAGAG